>PVJC01041415.1:0-15362 GCA_004026665.1 Murina feae
CTGAGCTACCATTTTAACAAATCAAACAGAAAGGGAAGGAAGAGTGGGCTAATAGAGGAGTTTAGGAGACTCCAGGCACTCTGAAGTCTTGGGGACATGCCCTTTTCTGTCACCACAATAATCAAATGTGTCCTGTTTCAGTGCACCTCATAGTGGAATCTGAAGTTGATTTCTAGCCCAAGCCCCCTTTGGCAACATGGGTGATCATTCCAAGATGCAAACCAGTATTGCTGTTGCCCTCAGGATGAAGGCCAGCTGGCTAAAAAGGTTTACGAGACTCTTCCTGCCTGGACTATCTCTCCTGCCTCATTTGTTCATTAAACAAATATTAACTGAGTGACTTTCCTATGCCCAGCAGAGTAGATATAGCAGTGCAAGAAGCAGATAGAAGGCTCCACCCCATGAAACTGCACATATATTCTACTGAGACGGAGGAGATAAAAAGAAAATAGAACCTTAGTTATGTCTGAAGGTGATTCATCAAATAGAGAAAAATAAAGCAGAGGAGAATGTGAGGAGTATCTGGGAATGGTGGTGGAAGCTGCAATTTTTTAAAAAATATGTTTTATTGATTTTTACAGAGAGAAAAGGAGAGGGATAGAGAGTTAGAAACATTGATCAGCTGCCTCCTGCATACCTCTTACTGGGAATGTGCCTACAACCAAGGTACATGCCCTTGACTGAAATCGAACCTGGGACCCTTCAATTCACAGGCCAATGCTCTATCCACTGAGCCAAACCAGTTAGGGCAGAAGGCTGGAATTTTAGCCAGGTTTTCCAGGGAAGGCCACACAAGAAAGCAATGTTTGATCTCTGCAGAAGGTGAAGGAAGGTTCTGTGGGGCTCATTGAGGGACCGGCTTACATCACTGTGGAAACAGCAAGTTCAAAGCGCTACTATCAACATTGACCTTTCACTTCTGGATAAAGCCATCAAGCATGCCCTTCTTTCTCCAGGGAACACACTCTTCCCTTTTAGTCTGGCTCATTGTGCTGTCCATGGCATCTCACGGAACTGTGTCATTGTACCAATGTCTACAGTGATGCTCACATGTGTGCAGCTACCTATCCTCCCAGGTATACTGTAAGCTTCATGAGGGCAGGAACCGGACTGCTCTGTTCCCTGGTAACAGCAGTGCCTGGTATATAGCATGGGAAAGCATACTCACTTCATCTATAGAAATAATGTTAACCTTCATCCAAGGATCTTTTCCATTGAATTTTTAGAGAGAATTAAAGGAAGAGGGAGAGAGAAGCATTTATGTGAGAGACACACCAATCAACTGCCTCTGACTCACGCCTCAACTGGGGCCAGGGACTGAGCCTGACTGAGGTACATGCCCTTGACCAGAATCAAACTCAGACCCTTCAGTCCACAGGCTGACATTTTACTCATTGAGCCAAACAAGCCAGGGCCATTTGAAACATATCCGCTGAACAAAAGAATAATGATCACATTGGGGCGTAGCTAAATGTTATGGCCCAACTATGTTCAAATGCAAAGGACCATTGAAGAGGCCTGTCCTCTGTGTACATCTGGGTCTTCATTTCTCAAGAGGAATATTACATTTTAGGTTTGATTTGCTGGAGTTGAATACATTAGTGTGCCATGAGATCATCCTGGGTGTGGATATTTTCTTTTTTTTTTTTTCTCAAAGACTAACCTTTGAGACTAACCACAGAGTCACGAAGACTAACCAGTCCCAGATATCTGTTTCTCTGGACTATGATAAATATTTCCACCCATAACATTTATATTCCTTTTATGTATTTTAATTTTTTCTTTTATGTTTAATTTTTTTTAATTTTGTTTTATTGCTTAAATTATTACAAAGAGTATTGCATATGTATCCTTTTTTCCCCTTTGACCTTCCCCTAGTCTCCCCTAATCCCCATTGTCTTGTGTCCATTGATTATGGTTATTTACATGCATACAAGTCCTTTAGTTGATCTCTTAACTCGCCAACCCTCCGAGCCTTCCAGCTGTAGTTTCACAGTCTGTTCAATGCTGTTTTGCCTCTGTATCTGTTTATGTTGATCAGTTTACAATGGTGTTTATTATCCATACATAAGTGAGATCATGTGGTATTTTTCTTTCATTGACTGGCTTATTTTGTTTAGCATAATGCTCTCTAGTTCCATCCATGTTGCTGCAAATGGTAAGAATTCCTTCTTCTACAGCAGCATAGTATTCCATTGTTTAGATGGAATACTAATCCATTCATCTACTAATGGGCACTTAGGCTGTTTCCAAATCTTAGCTATGGTAAACTGTGCTACTATGAACACTGGAGTTCATATACCCTTTCTGATTGATGTTTCTGGTTTCTTGGGATATATTCTCAGAAGTGGGATCACAGGGTCAAATGGGAGTTCCATTTTTAATTCTTTGAGGAAACTCCATACTGTCTTCCATAGTGGCTGAACCAGTTTGCATTCCCACCACCAGTGTAGGAGAGTTCCTTTTTCTCCACATCCTCTCCAACAGTTGTTTGTTGATTTGTTGATGATAGCCATTCTGACAGGTGTGAGATGGTACCTCATTGTTGTTTTAATTTGCATCTCTTGGATGATTAGTGACTTTGAATAAGTTTTCATATGTCTTTTGGCTTTCTGAATGTCCTCTTTTGAAAAGTATCTATTTAGGTCCTTTGCCCATTTTTTTTTGATTGGATTGTTTACCTTTCTTTTGTTAAGTTGTATGAGTTCCCTATAAATGTTGGAGATTAAACCGTTATCATGATAACATTGGCAAATATATTCTCCCATGCTAGGGCTTTCTTATTGTTTTGTTGATGGCTCCTTTTGCTGTGCAGAAGCATTTTATTTTGATATAGTCCCATTTATTTATCTTTTCTTTAGTTTCCAATGCCCTCAGAGCTCTATCGGTGAAGAAATTGTTTCGGCATATATCTGAGATTTTGTTGCCTTTAAATTTCTCTAGTATTTTTATGGTTTCTCATTTTACATTTAAGACCTTTATCCATTTTGAGTTAATTTTTATGTATGGTATAAGTTGGTTGTCTAATTTCATTTTTTTGCATGTATCTATCCAATTTTCCCAACACCATTTATTGAAGAGACTGTCTTGACTCCATTGTGTATTCTTGCCTCCTTTGCCAAATATTGAGCGTATTGGTTTGGGTCAATGACTGGGTTCTCTATTCTATTCCATTGATCTATATGTCTGTTCTTGTGCCAGTACCAGACAATTTTGAGAAGAGTGACTTTGTTATATAGCTTGATATCTGATATTGAGATCCCACCTACTTTGTTCTTTCTCAGGGTCACTGCAGCTATTCGGAGTCTTTTTTATTCTAGATGAATTTTTGGATAGTTTATTCTAGGTCTGTGAAATATGCCATTGGTATTTTAATGGGAAGTGCCTTGAATTTATAGATTGCTTTCGGTAGTATGGACATTTTAATGATGTTGATTCTACCAATCCATGAACATGGTATGTTCTTCCATCCAAGCATTCACCCGGTGGGGAAAGCCATAAATCATCCCCCCACCGCAGGTACAGATCATAAACTGGCAACAATGATGGATTGCTGAAACAATGCTGGGATCCTGAAACTGCTTGCTCGACCATAGCCCCTGATGCCAGTAACGGTTGGAGGGCCTTGGGCAATGGCTGGAAAGTTCCAAACCACAAACCACTCCCTCATACCAACTGCCCCTCCTCATAACCTACCCTAAGCCTTAAAAACATGGCTCGGCTTGGCCCGAGCACAGCTTCACAGACCTTTCTCCCTTCCTGAGGCCAGTGAACTCACCCATTTGCTCCCAATAAAAGCCTGGCTGATTTTCCAATCTGGTTCAGTCTTTAATTCCTCGATGGCTTAATTAAACAGTTCTAGGTCTGTGAAATATGCCATTGGTATTTTAATGGGAAGTGCGTTGAATTTATAGATTGCTTTGGGTAGTATGGACATTTTAATGATGTTGATTCTACCAATCCATGAACATGGTATGTTCTTCCATCTGTTTATGTTTTCCTCTACATCTTTTTCAATATCCTGTAGTTTTATGAGTAGAGGTCTTTTACCTCTTTAGTTAAGTTTACTCCTAGGTATCTTAATTTTTTTGGTGTGACAGTAACTGAGATTGTTGTTTTAGTCTCTCTTTTGGTAAGTTCACTGTTGGTGTATAGAAATGCCATAGATTTCTTAGCATTAATTTTGTATCCTCCTACATTGCTGAATTCATTTATTAAGTCTATTAGTTTTTTACATTACTTTTAAATATTCATACGAAATAAATAGTTATTTGGTCCCCACAAACAGCCATCATTCCAATGAACATCCACACCCCTTTTCTTTGTTTTGAAATATAGCTAGAGTTAAAGAATTTTCTAGACAAATAGAAATCCATTTTTTCTGACATATTAGTCATTTATCTGATTAGTTCCTCAGAGCTTTTTTTAATGCTAATTTTCTCTATACTTCCTTTTATTTTCATCACAGTCATTGCATTAGGATATTAAGCCAATCTAACCTAATTATCTAATAAAAGAGAAATATGAAAATTAACCCTCACTCCATTACACCTAAACCATGCCCACCAGCCAATCAGAGTGACAGTATTCAAATTAACCCAGCCAAGATGGTGGCCAGCAGCCATGGACCTAGAGCAAACAGAGGCCAGTAATGGAGGAAACTGCCTGCCTAGGCCAGCTGTGGCCTCCACTCAAGGCAACAAAGTTTCAATTATAGAAGCCATGGACTGAGGCAAGCAGGAGGCTTCGTTGCCTGCCTAAGCAGGCTGTGGTTTCCACTCAATGCAACAAAGCTTCAATTATAGAAGATAAATAAACCCCAGAAACCTCCTTGAGCCACCCTAGTGGCCTCACTGGGACCTTGGATCAATGGGGGCTGTGGCCAGACTGCAAACAGCCATCAGCCCCTTACCCAGGCTGGCCAGGCACCCCAGGAGGGACCCAAACCCTCTGGGTAGACTGAAAACGGCCCTCAACCCCTCACCCAGACTGGCCACACCCCCATGGGGTGAGGGTCCACACTGTGGGGATTGACCAGCCTGCAAACAGCCATCAGCCCCTCACCCAGGCTGGCCAGCAGGTAACCATCTCCTCAGGGGTCCCAGACTGCAAGAGGGCACAGCCTGGGCTGAGGAACCCCCACAAGTGCACAAACTTTTGTGCAACAGGCCCCTAGTAATGGCATATTGCTTCTTAAAGCTTAGTATTAAATATAAAATATATTTCCCAATTATAATTTTACATTACTCTGTCAAAAGAAAATTCAAGTTTTCTGAAGCTTGGGCACACTTCCACAATTTTATGGCTACTTTAAAGGTGGTGATTCTGCTCTTCCTGCTGTCAGCAGACCCAGGCCCCAGAAAGACAGGACTGGTTCATAATATTTATAGAAAAATGTGTTACTTTTGAGGTATGGATGGCCTCTTCTAAGCCAGGTTACAAAGTAATGATGAAGTTAATAAAGAGACATTTTCTTCCATAATCACAATTTTTGAAGAGTACCAGTTCATAATTGTTACCAAAATTATTGTAGGTGGTGCAAAATCTCAACATGAGCTTTAAAGTACTCTGTGCCAAGGGGATATAGTTGCCTTGCTGAGGATGGACAACTGAAGAGGGCATGGCCTATGGAGCCAAACAGGGCAGGTGAGAATCACAGAAATTATATCAAGCTGCTAGAGGTCAGGTCAGAAGCAGCTGTTTTGTCACAGAAAGAGAGGACTTATCCTGTGTTCCAGGTGGGCAGGGCTGACCCAGCTTCATAGACCAACTGATCAGCCCTTTCTGCTCATACTCATGATTTCCTCCTAGAAAAGATGGTCCCCTTTTTTATGTTTAGTGCGACCCTTAGACCCCTCCAGAGTAGGCTTCCCTGAGCTCCACTGTGTGGCCCTTCCTACTGGTCAGAGGAGCTTCCCAGGCTGCATGATGGTGGGCTGCTAGGGGTATTCTATTCAGGGACTTCAGCCCAGGCTTCCATAGCTGTACCTACTCTGTAGTTTTCATAGCTGGTGCCCTCAAGCACTCCTCTCTCAGGCCAGACACTCTTATCTCTCCTACAGTTTTGTAGTCTCTTCAGTTTCCTCAAGTCCTCAGTTTAATAGGTACAGGTAGGGGATGCTACATCCACCTTCCAGCCTTCAGCACAGTTCCTTCCTCTAGCCCTGATGGAGTGGAGCCGCTGGGATGCAGGGTGGCAGTGGGAACACAGTAGTGGTGGCAGTGGTTGAGTACATGTGCAGGGGCAAGAACCCTGCCAAGTCAGTCATGGTCTCATGGCAGTGGTACAGTATCCAGGCTGTGTTCCATAGTACAGGAGTTCAGGCTGCATGTGTGCCAGGTGCACAAAGACCCACCAGGGACTGAGGCAAGGTGAGTCTCCATGGTGGCCAGGGTTGTTGCCTCGCTGCTGGAGGACCTTGTGAACCTTTAAGGCGGTGCACTTTCCAAGCTGCAGCTGTGGCCAGGGAGTGGCTGTTGCGGTAGCAGAGGCTTCTTGTGCCCATAGCACAGGGTCCCACAGCTGTCAGCTACAAAGCCATGGGTTCTGCTCCTATTCCCTTAGGTGCATGAACTAGTATTGTCTGTGGCAGGTGCACTCAAGCTCTCCCTGCTGCTGCTACTGTTTACCTATTTGTGTGGGCCAGGAGTTTTGTCCTTAGGGTGCATGTGCATAGGCTGGATCTGGGGAAGTTGTCCCCATGGGTTGAAGCCCTGGCTGTGGCTAGTCTGGTTGTGGTGGTTTGGTGTCTAGTTACTGCTGCTCCCTGCTGCCTCCTCCCAAAATAATATAGGGTTTTGAATTACCTCTATAATCATTGCACAGTTGTTTAAGAGTTTTAGAGGGGTCTATTTCACTACAGACTATTATTTCCATGCTAGTTACCATTTATTTTGTGTTTCCTCATTATAGGAACATTATGAAATGCCTGTAAATATTTTTCTTAATTCAACTATTAACTATAAACTTTGTGTACACTACAATGGAACCAGGCAACAGTACCTGCTGCTCTCTGTATTGGCCTACAATGCAACTTAGAAGGAATGGTGGTGTTGTAATGGTGTCTATTCCCTGCAGGCTAGTCTGATGCTCAGACCCTTTAGTCATTGTAATATTCCACTGCCAATACAAGAACAAAGCAGGTACCTCCTTGATGTGCAAGGTGACTTTATTAAAGAATGATGCTAGCCTAATCATCTAGCCTAGGTTTGAAATCTAGCCTAGCCTCAAAGCTTCAAATAACAGAGCCTTGTCATAAGGAGTAGAGACTAGCCACAAAGAGCCAAGCTTCTCTCTCAGAGTCCCAGTGAGGCATCTTGGTCTTGGGTCTTGGGCCTCTCTCTCCATGAGTTCAAGAGATGCCTTGCAGCCTCATACTTGAAAATTATATAAAATACTATAAATAAATATCTGCTTGAATATATATTTACTTACATATTGTCTATGACTGCTTTAAAACCGTGAAAAGAGATTTGGAGTTTCAATACAGATCACAAACCATTTACTTACTCTCTGGCTAGTCAAGAAAAAGCTTGCTGACCTTTGGTCTAGGATTTTGAATTCCCTTTATAACCTTTGCATAGCTGTTTAAGTACTTTGGAGAAATCAGTTTCACAAAGACTATCTTTTCTATGCTAATTATCCATTAGTTTGCCATTCTTGATTATAAGATTGTTATGAAAGTCTGCAAGTATGTTTTCATAATTCCCTATTAATTTAGTGTACACTCAAACAAAAAGTCAATGGAAACTGCTAACCTCTGTACAGACCCAGGATGGAACTCAGAAGAAATGAGAGGTTGAAATACATATATTTGTATGCAGGCCTGGCTGTTTCTTAGAAAGTTTAAACTCAGTGAATGTTGCCACTACTAACACAAGAATGTTGCCTGAAAGATTGTGAAGATCTGGGTCAAAGGACAACAGATTACCTGCCAGGCTTTGCAGTATTGTGTGGGGTCCCCGGCCTCCAGCTGAGCCTGTCTCATGTGTCTTCTCTCACATAGAAACATCCAGCCTGTCTCCACCCTACAGAAAAATGTTATTGAGGTACCAAAAATATGTCTACTCACAACAGGCTGGCACTGGCACAGTACCATTGGGATTCTCCAGTAATAGAAAAAAATGATATGGTAAAGCCAGTTTTACTGGAACTCCTACAAAAAGAAAATGGAAAATGTAGAATCACTGACTTAACCAAAGCAGAGTAAAATAAATCATATGTAGTGCCCCAGTAGGAGGAGGACCTACAGTTTCTCACCACTTGCCTGCAGGACACCATGTCATGGAGAAAAAGATATCCACCCATGCCATGGAGAATATGTAATCAATGAGCAGTCCATGTTTGAAGACTGAGAGGGATGGTAAAGGATCATTTTGTAGGTTGTACTCCCTGACTGACTCCAAGGACAACCACTAACTGCTCCAGGGCCAAAGACTGACCATTCCCTCTTTTCAGGCTTGCTTTAGGGGCATCTTCCACATCAGAAACCATCAATAACTAGACCCATTTGCTTTATTTTGTGCTGTTTTTCTTCCTGGGCTCAACCATGCTCAGACCAAATATGAACATCATGGAATCCTGCAGGTGAAGATGATTTTTAGAATGTTCTTCTTTTGCACAGGGCTCTGCCTCAGCTTCTCCTGGCTTCTTAATACCATCTACTGTCACTCTGAGAAAGTCTTGATTATTTGGGAATAGCTATACTGATTATGGGAAAGTTTGTCTCCTGGCTCTGTTATTCCATCCACTTCTCCATATAGCCATAGCTCATCTACCTTTCCAACATCTGTGTCCTGAACATCTTTGCCATAATTATGGCACAGTGAGACCTGTTTGCCAGTTTCAAACATAAGCAGACAAAGTGTTCCTGGGCTTTGGCCTGAGTGGCACTGTGACCAACTTGCACTTTACTATTCATGAGGTCTTTGCAAAAGCACCACTGTGGGCCAGCTGGCATGCTCTTTTTCATGGCTATGATGTTCGTCACCAAATTGGCTTCTATGATGTTTGAATTCCTAACCACTTCTTTATTGGAAAATTTGATGTATAGTTCAAGTCACATCAGATTTTTCATGTCATAGTGTACAGAGCAGCCTTCAATAACTTTTATGAGGTCTAAAAACTTTCAGAATACTGCTACAGCCTCTAAGGGACTGTACTACTTACTCTTTTTTCTTACCATCTCTCCAATGTCTGAAAGGAAAACTTCCAACATGCTTTTAAAAATAGCTTATTTGCTTAAATGAGAGGGAGTATCTGAGTTGTCTTTTTCTAAGAAGAAGGCTCTTAGAAAATTAAGTGTCAGTAACACATCTGCCCACCTTTCTATCTGACAGCACCGGGATAAATTTCAGTGTCCCTCACTCAAGACGGGAATATTGTCCACTTGGCCATGCTTCTCCTGAGCAGCCCCTCTCCAGAAATGCAACTTTATCTTCTTGGCACAGAGTACTATGAAGCTCATGTTAAGATTTACCCCTTCCAAAACCACTTTAGGACAAAATGATGGACTTGGGCTCTTTGGAAATTTTGTTTGTGGAAGAAAATGTCTCTCTCTGCTGACAGAAGAAGTAATATCATGGCCACACTTACTGATGATTTTGCATGATATCTATGGCCAACCAGAAAATGGACTGCTATAGCATGACAGACCACCTCTGAAAATTTTTTAAAAACAATGGATAGAAAAATTATCACAATTGACAGAGATGGTGCCATTTCACCACTTCAGTCACTTTGCTTACATGTCAAATGACCAGATATGCAAGGGGATACTGATTCATAGCTCTGGCCATTATCTTGCAACAATAGCCAGGGACATGAAAGAAATGAGTGGAAGATCCTTCACATTTGGATAGAATATTCTTGTATTGTTTGCACTCAATGGGCAAAAATATGACAAGGTATATGTACCTCATATACTGTTCAACACAGTGCAGGTAAAGATTTCATTTTTTAAGAATATGAAGTTGCATATTCTATATTTTTCATCATGTATGGAAATGTAAAACCACAAACAAAACAAACAAATCTCCTCCAGTCAAAATAATGGTGGTTACATGAAGGGAAAAAAAAAACATCAGGGAGGACAAGGTTTGGAAAGGGGGTCCAATAGAAGAGTACAGAAAAGACTACACTTTCCTGTTGAGCGCATAAAGGTACTTACTACTTTTTACTACAAAGCAGTACAAGGGAGAGTTATATGAAGTGATTAAGCATATTATCTTCCAAAATTAATAATGAAAGATTTTTAAAAAGAAACTCTATTGTCCCATACTTATTCAAGCAGAGACATTTTTCTGTTTTTGAATAATACAAATATTTTTATTTACTCATAATTTGTTCAATAACTTTTAGGTGAATTATCTGTTGAGAAATTAGGCAGCAGAAGGTGTGCAGTGTTGCTTTTGTGAAGAATAGTGTCTATGAAAGGAAAGAAAATCAATCATTAAAATGTACTAAACCAAGTTCTGATTCCAGACTCCCACCAAGCAAGGCAATTTCTAAATAATACTCTATGGCATCACTTGGAGGAGTGAAGACTGCTATGGCAATCCATAGCAGTGGCAATATTGGGTCTAATTTCCATGTCAGTGTTAAAGACACAGGTGATATTAAAACTTTGAGTGATACCAAGAAACAGACATGAATATGCTGTGTGTCATGACTAGAGATGGCCTATTTAATTCAAAGGTAAGATTCCAGATTTAACTTGAAGAGATTCAGAACATGAGTCATTTTTTCCCCTCAATGATTCCAAGCCAGGTTTGAGACAAATTGAAAGATTCATAATAGAGTTGTAACCCCTATTGGAGGAATCTAAAAAAATAAGGATTTGTCATAGAATTTTTTTAAAAAAGTATAACAGGGAATACATAGAGAGGTGCTTACCTCTCCTGTGGCTATTGTCAACTGGATTAATGTCCCAGAAAAATCCTATACATGAGGGACAAAATGTGAGCCATGAGTAAGTATGCTACTCTTTAGGAGAACTATATGAGTTCTGTAGTTCATACTGCAGAAATATATAGAATATATGTGGATATAATGGTGGTGAAAAATATTCAACTAAAATTTTTTTAAAAAATTGGAAGAACTGAATTTATTAATTTGGACCCATAAGACAGATTTTGTATTTATAGCTGCATCTTTTTTTTGAGAGAGAAACATCAATCAGATACCTCCTGCACACCCCCTACTGGGGATGTGCCCATAACCAAGGTACATGCCCTTGACCAGAATTGAACCTGGGACCCCCCAGTCCGCAGGCTGATGATCTATCCACTGAGCCAAACTGCTCATGGCTATAGCTGCATCTTGAGACATTAGCCATAGCTATAAATATCTAGTGGTATGGTTGAATGAAAAATGTACCCAATGATGAATCAAAAAGTGACACAGAAATGTTTTAATGTAGAAAAATCAGTTCCAAAGTTTAGGGATATAGGAATGTTGGTATGGATTTGTCATAGGCGTCCCATTCTTCCCTTTGTGCATATCCACATGGCATCACTTTCACCAATACATTGCAAAATATATTGAAGAGGGGAAACAGCAAATTTGATATCCTGTGTGATAATCTTCTCTGAAGGCCAGTCATTGGGAAGTGAAGCATTTCTATGGGAAAATCTAAATGTGAGGGCAATCATTGAATCCATTTGAGACAGGGGACAAAATGCCTTGTGCAACTACTAAATGCATGGTAGATCTGATCACACTAAAGATTGAAAGTCAAGGCAGCATCAAAGAGTATGTCTGGCATAGAACTACCATATTGCCTAATTAATCATGGTATTCCTAGAGCAGAAGACAGAAAGTGAACAATGGTGTCATTGGAAAAATAAAAACTTCAGTCAGTTCATTAACCAAGTCCTGACATGAGCCAGTTTGTACACCCAGAATTCTTAAATGAAGGACAGCTGAAAACCTCTTTAAAAAAATGCTATTAACCATATTTCATTCCTTTTTCCAAAAATGAATAGACTTTTAAAAAATAGGATAATGGTCTATTTCTAAGAAACTAACAAGCAGGTAATGAATGATCTACTGTACAATGATTGTGAACTGAAATTTGTCTCAGAAACCAAAATATAACTGTGGCTCTTTACTAAGACTAAGAGTTTGAGGGTCAAGTGACCAATTAATTTTAGGTCAGTTTCATTGTGAATTAAGTCCAAACTTGGTCTGACCTATCCAGTTGCCCCTGGTACTAGAATGCATAACTCAAATAGACATAGCAGCTGAATGAAAATCCACACTTAATACTGACTAGAGGCCCGGTGCGCAAAATTCATGCACGGAGTGCGAGTAGAGGGTGTGGGGGGTGTCCCTCAGCCCACTTTGCACCCTTTCCAATCTGGGACCCCTTGAGGGATGTCCAACTGCCCATTTAGGCCTGATTCCACAGACTTAAACAGGCAGTCGGACATCCCTTTCACAATCGAGGACTGCTGGCTCTGAACCTCTCACCTGTCAATTGCCCCTAACCACTCCCCTGCCAGCCTGATCAATGCCTAATTGCTCCTGTGCTGGAATGATGCCTCTAACTGCCCTCACCCTGCCAGGATGGTCCCCCAAAGTGTCCTCCTCTGTAGGTCTGGGTCCCCCACAACTGTCCTCCCTTGCAGGCCGAGGTCCCTCCAAATTGCCCTCCTCTGCCAGACTGGTCCACCCCAACTGTCTTCCCCTTAAGGTCTGGGTCCTCCCCAACTGTCCCTCCACTGCAAGCCTGGGTCCCCCACAACTGTCCTCCCCTGTAGGCCTAGGTCCCTCCAAACTGCCCTCCTCTACCAGACTGGTCCACCCCAACCGTCTTCCCCTTAAGGCCTGGGTCCTCCCCAACTTTCCCTCGACTGCAGGCCTGGGTCCCCCCCAACTGCCCTCCCCCATAGTCATGGGTCCCCCTCAACCTTCCACCCCTGCAGACCATCTTGTAGTGGCCACCTTTAACCACATGAAGGCAGCCATCTTTGACTACATGGGGGAAGCCATCTTGGGATGGTCAATTTTCATATTACTCTTTTATTAGTTAGGATAGTCTAATTTGTTTATGTTTTTCTTAGTTTCCTTGGCCCTAGGAGATGTATCAGTAAATATATTACTATAAAAGATATCTGTGATAGTGCTGCCCATGATTTTCTCTAAGATTTTTATGGTTTCATGTTTTTTACACATTTTGAGTTTATTTTTGTGTGTGGTGTAAATTGGTCATCTAGTTTCTTTTTTGTGTGTGTGTGTGCATGTACCTGTCCAATTCCCAATACTACATATTAATGAGATTATCTTTACTCTATTGCATACTCTTGGCTGCTTTATTAAATGTATATTGTGCATAATGGCTTGGATACATTTTTGGATTTTCTGTTCTATTCTATTAATCTACATTGCTATTCTTGTGCCAGTATCACACTGTTTTGGGTACATTGGGTTTGTAGAATGACGATATCTGGTATTGTGATTCCTCCAACTTTGCTCTTCTTTTTCACAATTGCTGAAGTTATTCGGGTGTCTTTTTGGTTCCATATAAAGTTCTGGAGTTTTGACCTATATTTGTGAAATATGTTGTTGGTGTATTAACTGGGATTGAATTGAATTTATAGATTGCTCTGGGCAGTATGGACATTTTAATAATGATGTTTCTACCAATTTGTAAACATGGTATTTTCTTCTACTTGTTTATATCTATCTCTTTATTCAGCATCCTATAGTTTTCTGAGTACAGGTCTTCTATCTCTTTGTTTAAGCTTATTCCTAGGTACCTCATTATTTTTTGGCAATAGGAAATGGAATTGTTTTTTAAGTTTCTCTTTTTTAGAAATCACTATTGATGTATAAAAATTATATTGTTTTGTAGCTGTTGATTATATATACTGCTAATTTGGCAAATTTGTTTATTAAGTATAGTAGTTTTTTAGGGAGTCTTTAGTTTTTCTATGTACCATATCATGTGCATTACTAGAATACATCCCACTTGATGATGGAGTATGACCTTTTTAATAAATTCCTGGATCTGATTTGCTCATATTTTGTTGAAGAGTTTAGGATCTGTGTTCATCAAGAATATTGATATATAATATTTTTGTAACGTCTTTATCTGGTTTTGGAATTAGGATAATCCTGGATTTGTAAAAAGAGATTGGAAGTATTCCTTTCTCTTGCATTTTTTAGAATAGTTTGAGGAAAGTAGGTGTTAGTTCTTTGAACGTTTGGTAAAATTCTCCTGTAAATCCACCCAGTTCAAGACTTTGTCTGCTGGAAGTGTTTTTATCACTTCTTCAATTTTGTTAGTTGTTATTTGGCTACTCAGGTTTTCTGATTCTTCCCGATTGAGTTTTGGAAGTTTGTATGTTTCTAGGAATTTGTCCATTTTTCCCATTTGCCCAGTTGTTGTCATATAGTTGTTCATAGTACTTGCTTATGATCCATTGTAGTTTTGTGGTGTCCATTGTTACATCAACACTTTCATTTCTGACTATTTATTTGAGTCCTCTATCTTTGATTCTTGATGAGTGTGGCTGAAGGTCCATCATTTCTGTGTATATTTTCAAAGAACCAGTTCTTGGATTCATTTATATTTGCACAGGCTTTTTTTTTTAAGTCTCTATATCATTTATTTCCACTCTGGCCTTTATTATTTCCTTCCATTTCCTTTGGGCTTTTCTTGCTATTTAGTTGTAGGGTTAGTTTATTAATGCTTTTTCTTGTTTTTTGAGGTAGGCCATAATACTATAAACTTTCCACTCAGGACTACTTTTGCTGTAATCCATAGCTTTTGGGTTTTCATTTGTCTTTATGAAGTTTTTAATTTCTTGCTTGATTTCATTGGTACCTATTGATTGTTTAATAGCATGCTATTTAGCCTCCATGTATTTGAATATTTTGTGTTTTTTATTGTTATTGGTATATAACATTATGCCATTATGATCCAAGGAGATGTTTAGTATGTTCGTATGATATTAATATTCTTTAATTTTTAATAGATTTGTTTTTTGTCCTAACATGTGGTCTATATTTATGAATGTTCTTTTCATGCTTATGACTGTTATGCTGTTAATCTCAACTTTAAAGTCTTTGAAAAGGGATATATGTAATACTTTAAACAATAATGATTTTTTTTCCCCAGAGGCCATGTTTTTATTTTTTATTTTTTTAATTAATTACAAAGATTAGTACATATATCTCTTTTTACAAAGAGATTAGTTTTACAAAGATTAGTACATATATCTCTTTTTTACCCTGCCCTTCCGCCTGCCTCCCCTACCCCCCAGTGTTTTGTGTCCATTGGTTATGCTTAAATGCATGCATAAAAGTCCCTTGGCTGATCTGTTACCCACCCCCCCACCCCCCCCACCCCCCGACC
>PVJC01041416.1:0-15359 GCA_004026665.1 Murina feae
CAGTGTCTATAATGAAACAATTGTTACTTTTACTGGTTAGGCCGGAGCTGCTCTTTCCTTCAGCTCCCGAGGATTCTATGATTGTTACATTGTTTCAAAGCTGTGTTTTGCTAGAGGCAGTTTAATCGGAGCTGAGCTGAGCGGGCGCAGCTTCACTTTCGCTCCTGCCGCAATGGAAAGGGCTGTTTACTCAGGTCCGGGAGTGGTGGCCGCCATGTTGACTGGGCTAATTTGCATACAGCCGCTCTGATTGGCTGGTGGGCGTGGCTTACCCTGTCTCAGAGAAAGGGTTAATTTTAATATTTCGCTTTTATAGAGTAGATTCTGTATATGAGTAAATGCTTTTTAAATATGTTTTTATTGATTCTTAGAGAGAGAGGAAGGGAGAGAAAAAGAGAGACACATCAATGATGAGAAGAATCATGGATTTGATGCCTCCTACATGCTCCCTACTGAGGATTGATCCCACAACCCAGGCATGTGCCCTGATAGGAATTGAACTAGTGACCTCTTGGTTCATGGATCAATGCCCTACCACTGAGGCACACTGGCTGGGCTATAAGTAAATCTTAAGCTGTCTAATGCAGCTATTTAAGTTACGTTTTCTCTCCTTTATTTCCTTTCTTTAATTAGTTTTATTTGCACAATAAAATTCTTTACCAATAAGCAAAAGGGATATGTGGGAAGAAATTGCATGGTGGATGGAATAACCAGCATGACTAATCAGATACAGATAGCTTTGGGAACCATTTTAATAATATCCATTTTAAGAGATAGTTATCCCCCATATCCTGAGCTGATCAGATTTTATTTGGAGTATATAATGTTCAATTGCTGGTATAATATTTTAACAGTGATATTAAAATATTCATGAATCTGTAAGATAATGTGGTGGGATGTTAAGTCAGCATGTTACATGAAATATGACCAAAGGAACTTGAAAAGCTTAGTGTAGAAAAGTGCTGTGTGTTAGACATTGTTGCCATAATGTACATGTTCTGTGCTGTCCAGTATAGTAGCCATGAGCCTCAAATGGCTATTGAACACTCTAAATGTAAAATATGGCCACTATGATTGACTTTTAAATTTTATTTAATTTTAATTCATTTAAATTATAATTTAAATAGCCACTGTACCAATCAGAGAAACAGATTCATTCACAGATAAATGATAGATAGATAGATAGATAGATAGATAGATAGATAGATAGATGACACAGATATGGAGAGAAAAGAGAGAGAAAAGACATTTATTGCAAAGAGCTAGCTTATATAACTGGAGGCTCAGTGCACAAATTTCATGTACTCGGGGAGGGGGCCTCAGCCTGGCCTGTGCCCTCTTGCAGTCCTAGGGGGGATGTCTGACTGATGGTGCAAACCCAGGGGAGCGGGCCTAAGTCATCAGTCAGACATCCTTAGCACTGCCATGGAAGCAGGAGAGGCTCCCACCATCACCACTGTGCTCACCAGCTGTGAGCCTGGCTTCTGGCTGAGTGACACTCCCCCTGTGGGAGTGCACTGACCACCAGGAGGCAGCTCCTGCATTGAGCATCTGCCCCCTGATAGTCAGTGCATACCATAGTAATTGGTCGTTCTGCAGTCGGGCTGAAATCCACTCTCCGACATCCTCTAAGGGGTCCTGGATTGTGAGAGGATGCAGGCCTGGCTGAGGGACCCCACTGGTGCATGACTGAGGCCAGGGAAGGACACAGGAAGTTGGCCAGCCAGGGAGGAACCGTGGGAGGGCTCCAGCACCTGTCCGGCGCATCTCGCTCAGTCCCAATCAGCCAGACCCCTGCAGCAAGCTAATCTACCAGTTGGAGCATCTGCCCCCTGGTGCTCAGTGCACATCATAGTGACTGGTTGACTGGTTGACTGTCCCTTGGTGGTCAGTGCACATCATAGTGAGTGGTTAAGCGGCCTTAGCGTATCATTAGCATATTATGCTTTGATTGCTTAAATGGCCAACTGGACAACTGGACACTTAATGTATTA
Source organism: Murina feae (assembly GCA_004026665.1). Lineage (NCBI taxonomy): Eukaryota > Metazoa > Chordata > Mammalia > Chiroptera > Vespertilionidae > Murina > Murina feae. Next base: position 1,995 of record PVJC01041416.1, read on the forward strand.
GACTTTTATTATATAGGACTGGAGGCACAAAATTCGTGCATGAGTGTGTGTGTGTGTGTGTGTGTCCCTCAGCCACACCTGCACCCACTCCAATCGGAAATCCTTCTTACAATCCAATACTGCTGGCTCCCACTTGCCTGCCTGCCTGCCTGATTGCCCCTAACCACTTCAGCCTGCCAGCCTGATCACCTCCTAAGCACTCCCCTGCCAGTCTGATTGATGCCTAACTGCTCTCTTGCTGGCTCGATTGCCCCTAATTGCCTTTCCTTGCCAGCCTGGTCACCCCTAACTGCCCTCCCCTGCAGGGATGGTCCCCCACCCAACTGCTCTCCTCAGCAGGCCTGGGTTCCTCCCAACTGCCCTACCCTGCAGGCCCTCTTGTGGTGGCTATTTTTGACCATATGGGGGTGGCCATCTTGTGTGTTAGAGTGATGGTCAATTTGCATACTGGTCATGACTAATTAACATATCTGATTGTGACAAATTATCATATCTGGACTAATTAGCATATCCCTTTCTTATTATGTAGGATAGGATGAGGGGCTGGCTAGTACAAAAACTATAGAGAGGCTGGCTGGAAATGCTTGGGCAAAAGTTAGAGCTGCATTTTAAAGACAGAACCTCTTTTTCAGGGAAACCACCAATCAAAACCTCTCAACTGATTAGATAAGACCCATCCACATCACCAAGGATAATCTCTTTCATTAGAGTCAACTCATTGTAGATGTTAATTGCATCTGTAAAATACCTTCATAGCAACACCTAAGTTAGTGTCCAACTAGAGAACTGGGGATAAAGTCTAACGAAGTGGACACATAAAACCAACCACTATAGCACATGGAATGGTGACTACCATTTTGAAAAGTAAAGGTTTAGAAGAAAAATTAAGTTATATATGATAGGTAACACACCATATTGGAATAACAGTGATGGGAATAGGAATCATCTATATGTTCTTATAAGGGATATACAAGCCTAGAGTTTGAACCTCCCTCTTTCACAAATAAAGAAGAATTAGCATTTTAAAAATATTCAAAATGGTAATAGACCCCTTGCAAAATAATGGACCCCTAATTCTTAGGACTCTTAAGGAGTGAGACAACATGAACTTTTTACCTATCATGTGCTAGGGCTGACCAGCATACCCTGAGTGATGGATGCATAATTACTCTGACACACTTTCTGTGAAAGAGAGGGCTAAAGGGACTGCCTGGCTAGAGAAACCAAACAGCCCCATTCACCTGCCTCTGCAGGCTTTCATTGTAACAACAGGATAAGCATCCTGGAGAAGATACATGCGTCTGCAGTGTCCTTTAAGCAAGTGTCCTTAGTCTGAAGACTAAGCATAAAGATTCCAGTAAACAACCAGGGGCTCAGACTTGTTTGGAAAAGTCAAGGCAGAGGCAGTTGTCTTCAGCCAGCTCCTGTCTTATGCCCCCCTCCCCCTCACAAGCATGGAATGCTTGGCATTGATGTAGCAGAAGAGATTCTTTTATTTGATTGGGCTTGGTGTAAATCAGCTTATGGTTCCATAACTTTCAGAGGCATAGCAACAAAAAACTTAAATATTATAGTTAGACTTACACCCAAAAATTCTATTTTGGAAAGAGAAGAAATGTGAATTTGCATGTTCCTTTAGGTAACAGACTTGGAGAAACATTAGTAAAGCAAGGCAAGACACACAATAAAGCAATGATATGTGTGTGTGTATGTTTTCATTTGAATCTTGATAATAAATTCCATGTACTCCCCTTTCAAAGCATGGAAACAAATAAAAGATTGGTCAGTGTAGTAAATAAGATTTTACAATCAAACTGAGACTTAAAATTTTAAATTTTTTCTAAAAGTTGCATCAACAACACAAACAAAATTATGTTGTAAAATTTGCCTTAGTGCCCTCAATAATGTCACTTGTACCTTTGTCACCATTCTATACCAAAGCATAAATGACTAATAATAGCTTAAGAAATAAAATCTTCTCTGAAATTTCAAGGTTTGAAATTATGAAATCTAGTCCTTAAAATTCATAGATAAGGTAGTGAGATTCAGTAAAAAAGTGATGTATTTAAGTTTACAGTTATTTACTGGTGGAGCCAGGGGTGGAACACCTGTCCCCTTTCAACTACACTAGCTTTTAAGGTAAGCATGTTGCAGCAGGAATTAAAAAAATAAAATGGAAGGAATCAGTCTTAACACTATAGTTTAGGTCTTCAGCAAACTGATGAGTGCTACTTTTTCAGAGACTTTTTCAATATGCTAGGTAGTTACTCCTTCCTGTAAGATACTCCTACAAATCAAAAATAGACACCCAAAAACATTTTTTAATCAATTTTCTGTATTGTTTTTGCTGGTACTTGGTGACAGACTGGTTTAGGTCAGTAGGGGAGCTCCTCATAGTGAGACAGAGGCATCTGCAGTGAAGAAACAGCAGTGAAAGGATGGACTTGGCAACACTCTTGATCAACTTTACAAAAGCCAAATTAGGGTACTCAGGGGATGGAGACTAAGTGGTTTGTTTGTTCTTACTCCAAATATAGAGGTAAATCCAGATGCACGAAAAATATCAGCAGGGGCAGGCTTGTTTCCAGAACACCCTGTTCAGGCTTATTTAGACTCAAAGCTAAAGGAATCTTGGGGAGCAGGTAAAAGTCTATTAATTTGGCAGTGTTCACAAGAGTCTATAAGTGGGCCAAAATGGCCCAATTTACACTTCATCAAGGATTTCTTTTTTTCTCTCTTTTACCAACTATACATGCTTTTCGTTTTTCTTTTTATTTCTCCATTTTTTCTCATTTCTTTAGCTTTAAGAATTTTTGTAACTACTATGGAATTATGTGTTGTTCTTTTGTAAAGCATATATATATATAATTATATATGTATACTAGGGGCCCAGTGCACAAAAATTTGTGCATTGGGGGGGGGGGGCTCAGCTTGGCCTGTGCCCTCTCACAGTCTGGGACCCCTTGGGAGATGTTCACCTGCTGGTGTACCTGGTGAGGGGCTGATGGCTGTTTGCAGGCTGGCCAAGCCCCCCAAGTGGAAACCCTCAACCCCATGGGGTGTGGCCAGCCTGGGTGAGGGGCTGAGGGCCATTTTCAGACTGCCCACAGCTCCCATTGACCTAAGGTCCCAGCGAGGCTGGCTGGAATCAGGTTTCTAGGGTTTATCTTCTATAATTGAAACTTTGTTGCCTTGAGCAGAGGCCTAGTCAGGCAACGAAGCCTCCTGTTTGCTTCAGCTCTGTGGCTTTTATAATTGAAACTTTGTTTCCTTGAGCAGAGGCCTGGCTGGCCTAGTCAGGCAGTTGCAACGGAAGCCTTCTGTTTGCTTCAGCTCCGTTGCTTCTATAATTGAAACAATGTTGCTTGAGTAGAGGCCCACTGGTCTAGTCAGGCAGTTGCAATGGAAGCCTCCTGTTTACTCTAGCTCTGTGGCCACCGGCCTTCATTTTGGCTGGGTTAATTTTCATACAGCCACTCTGATTGGCTGGGAGGCGTGTCTTGGCTGGTGGGTGTGGCTTAGGTGTCTCAGAGTGATGGTTAATTTGCATATTATTCTTTTATTAGATTAGATATACTAGAGGCACAGTGCATGAAAATTTGTGCACTTCAGGGGGTCCCTCCGCCCAGCCTGTGCCCTTTCTCAGTCTGGGATCCCTCGGGGGATGACCACCTGCTGGCCTAGGCCCACTCCCCAGGAGATTGGGCCTAATCTGGCAGTCAGACATCCCTCTGGCAGCCCAGGAGCCCTCAGGGGTTGTCCACTTGCCAATGGGGAACAGGCCTAAGCTGCAGTTGAACATCCTTAGTGCTGCTGAGGAGGCGGAGCAGGCTCCCACCACCATTGTTGTACTGGCAGCCATCAGCCTAGTTTGTGGCTGGGCAGAGCTCTCGCTGTGGGAGTGAACTGACCAACAGGGGGCAGCTCCTGCATTGAGCATCTGGCCCCTAGTGGTCAGTATGTGTCATAGTGACCAGTCAGTCATTCCCAGTCGTTCTGCTGTTAAAAGGGTAATTTACCCTTTTATTATATAGAATAGAGGCCTGGTGCATGGGTGGGGGCCAGCTGGTTTGCCCTGAAGGGTGTCCCAGATCAGGGTGGGGGTCCCACTGGGGTGCTTAGCCATCCTGGATGAGAGGCTGAGGACCATTTTCAGGCAGGTCACAAGCCCTTCAGGGTAGGGGTCCCTTCTGGGGTGCCTGGCCAGCGTGAGTGAGGAGCTGATGGCCATTTTCAGGCTGGCCAAGCGCCCCAGCAGGATCCCTCACCCCATAAGGGTGCGGCCATCCTGGGTGAGGGGCTGATGGATGTTTTCAGGCTGGCTACAGCCCCCAGCAACCTAAGCTCCCAACGACGCTGGCTGGAAGCAGGTATCTGGGATTTATCTTCTATAATTGAAACTCTATTGCCTTGAGTGGAGGCCACAGCCAGCCAGAGCAGGCAGAAAGCTTGGCTTCCTCCATCACTGGAGCAACCAAGCCTCCTGCTCGCTGCAGCTCTGTGTCTGCTGTCGGCCATTTTAGTTGGGTTAATTTGCATATAGTCTCTTTTATTGTTTGGTGGGCGTGGCTTGGGGTGTAGTGGAGTGACATCAATTTGCATGTTTCTCTTTTATTATTATACTAGAGGCCTGGTGCACAAAAATTTGTTCACTTGGCAGGGTGGGGGGTCCCTCAGCCCTGCTTATGCTCTCTTGCAGTCTGGGATCCCTTGAGGGATGTCTACCTACTGGCTTCAGCCCGCTTCCCAGAGGATCGGGCCTAAGGTGGCCATCAGACCTCACTCTGGCAGCTCAGGAGCCCTCAGGGGATAGCCACTTGCCATCTTAAGCTGCAGTTGGACATCCTTAGCACTGCTGAAGAGGCAGGAGAGGCTCCCACCACCACTGCTGTGCTGGCAGCTGTCACCCTGGCTTGTGGCTGAGCAGAGCTACCCCTGTGGGAGCACACTGACCACTAGAGGGCATCTCCTGCATTGAGTGTCTGCCCCCTGTGGTCATTATGTGTCATAGTGACCGGTCATTCCCAGTTGTTCTGCTGTTAGGGTCAATTTGCATATTAACCTTTTATTATATAGGATAGAGGCCTGGTGCACAGGTGGGGGTCTGCTGGTTTGCCCTGAAGGGTGTCCTGTTGGGGTACTTGGCCATCCTGGGTGAGGGGCTGATGGCTGTTTGCAGGCTGGTCAACACCCCCAGGGGGAAACCTCACCTCATGGGAGTATGGTCAGCCTGGTTGAGTGGCTGAGGGCTGTTTTCAGGCCGCCCACAGCCCATTCATGGTGGGGGTCTATACTGGGGTGCCTGGCCAGTCTGAGTGAGGGGCTGAGGGCTGTTATCAGGCTGGCCATGGGCGCATGCTGGAAGCAGGTATCTGGGATTTATTTAACTTTTATAATTGAAACTTTGTTGCCTTGGTCCTGCTCAAAGCCGCTGGCTGGAAGCAGGTGTCTGGGGTTTATTTACCTTCTGTAATTGAAATTTTGTTGCCTTGAGCGGAGCTCAGGGCCCGCAGTGTAGGTAGAAATCTTGGCTTCCTCCATTGCCGGGGCAATGCAAGCCTCTTGCCTCACTACAGCTCCCTGGTTGTTGCCATCTTTGTGACAGAGTGTGGGTTAATTTGTATATTACTCTTTTGCTTGGGCAGAAGACCCCCAAGCCCCTCCGATCACCAGCTTCACAGAGCCCAGGCCTCCGCAATTGCCATCTCTGCCCTTGCCCCACTGGCAGCCTCTGGCCAAGGCTGCAGGCCTGGGTAGGAGAGCCCCAGATCCCTGCTTTGCCAGCTCTACCAGTGCTCAGACCCCTGCGATTGCAGGCTCCTCCCCTGCCCCTCTAATCACTGACTCTGAGGAGCCCAGGCCCCTGTGATCTCTGGCCTTGCCACTGCCCAGGCCTGAGCCCTCTGGCCCAAGGCCTCATGCCTGGGTAGAGTACCCTTATACCCCTCTGGTCATTGGGCAGAGGACCCCCAGCCCCCTCTGATTGCCTGTTCTGCTCCTTGTGCCCCCTGCCTCCCCTGCCACCTGCCTGGCTAACAGGTCTGACCACTTCAGTAGCGGGGCTGAGCCAGACTGGGCGCTGCCATCTTGTGGCTATGGGGACGGCCATCTTGTGGCCATGGGGCAGCCATCTGTGTGACAGAGTGATGCCTAATTTGCATATTACTCTTTGATTAGATAAGATATATATATCTTAGCCTCTGTTTTTAAAATTGAATATATATGTAAAATAAAAAATACAAGTAGATACTTATTTAGCTAGAGAAAGTTTTTTTGAAAAGTATCTTACTTTATGTCATTTTTGCTTCTTACCCTAATTTTTACTACTTTGAGATTCTATTTCCATAGATATGCTTTACCTATGAAACTGGATCACTTCCGTAGCTAGAAGTTCTCAGGTTTTACCTGGTGACTTGGAGTTGAAACCTCTACAATCCTGAGACAATTCTCTTGAGATCCTTGCTTTACCCTCTTGAGGGGACAGTTAGACAGAGTTATGAAAAAAGTTAAGGCACTCAGCAGGTATGTTTATTTAACAAAATACTTATTTATAACAACAGATGGCAGTTTAGCTTTGAAGAGGAACCACTTATATCAGGTATCTTCAAACCACGGCCCCCGCGCCACTTGTGGCCCACCGAGGACATTTATCTGGCCCGCTGTGTGTTTTTGTCACCTTGTTTTTTTACTTCAAAATAAGATATGTGCAGTGTGCATAGGAATTTGTTCATAGTTTGTTTTTTTTTTAAACTATAGTTCAGCCCCCAACAGTCTGAGGGACAGTGAACTGGCCCCCTGTTTAAAAAGTTTGAGGACCCCTGACTTATATAAAGAATAATCTTTTCTCTCTTGGATTGGCAGGTTAAATGAATAGAACACATGCACACACACACACACACAGAGTAGACAGCAACAAACAGAATCACATTTCAGCAACAAACAGAATCACAGCATCATTTTTCCCATTTGTCCACATGCTTGTCCTGCTCTGTGTATCATATATTTATACTAGTGGCCTAGTGCACGAAATTTGTGCACATTAAAAGGGGATTAATTAGGGGAAATATTTTGATATTGCTATTTGCCCTTTCTCCATAATAGAAATGTCAGACATGGAAGAAAATTAGTAAAATGCATAGGAAAATCTTCCTCCTATTAGAGTCTGGGGTGCGCCACGGTTCCCAGAGTCAAGTCCCCGCCCACCTGCATTGCCTCAAAATTACTCTAGACCCAGACCCAGCCGACCTCACCCCTATTGGGCTAGATCCAGACCCAGCTGGTCCCACCCCCATCAAGCCCTGCCAGGTGGGGGGTATGGCTTGAGGTCTCCCAGCCTGGCACTGGGGTGGGGGGTGTTGCCTGAGGTCCCCTGTCAAGCCCCATCAGGCAGGGGGTGGGTGGGCGCAGCCTCAGATATCTGATGATTGCTTGTTAAGGCTCGTTACGGGAACTCAGCCTCCGCTGTGGACGTAGCCATCTTATGTTACGGAATCCCTGTCTCCACTGTGGGCACAACTATCTTGACTGTTATGGGGTGACAGGTAATTTGCATATTCCCTCTTTATTAGATAAGATGATCAAACAGGTTTGGGGAAAATAATGTATATATACAAATATATTCCCCAAACTTATTTGAGTTACCTATGGAAAATTATAAAATATATTAACAAATTAAGGATATGTTTTATTTGTGCCTAACATAGTATTTTCTAAACATATTAATCCATTTAAATTTTTTTGCTAAGGAGCCTATTAACCCATAATGCTTACATTCCACAAGATACTAAATTCATACTAAAGTCACTTCTGGAAATTTTGACCTTGAATAAAGATTAAGAGAATCATCAACAGTGTTGAAAGGGCTATTATTTTTGTTTTTGTACATTATAAATGATCCACATTGCATACAAACCATTTTTACAACATGAGAAAATGATTATTTAACTAATGAATGGAATAGGGATCTGATATGCACTTGAGAGCAGTCCCATTGGCCCTCCAGCACAGCACCAGCACCCTCACTGGGCTGTTAGCATTTGATTTCCCCACATTCCCTCACTCTTTTGAGAAAAGGACACATCAAACCTTCAGTAACCATTAAAGAAAGGGGATGGACTTTTAGATTAACATGTTTTCCTTTAGCTGACTTTGAAAACAATTTTTAAAAAATTGTGACAACTGGGGGGAGAATGACACAGTATTCTCACTGATTGGCACTCTTATTTAAGCCATAACTTCTCTGTTCAGAATACTTTCCCCTTAGATAAATGTTTCATAGGAGTTTAGAGCATTCTAGTCCAGCTATCAAAAATCCCACACTAGCCCTGGTTGGGTGGCTCCGGTGGTTTAAGTCCTGTCATCCCATACACTGGTTTCAATCCCCAGTCGGGTACATAGGAGAGGCAACGAGTAATGTTTCTCTTTCACATCAGTGTCTCTCTTTCCCTCCCTCCCTCTTCCTTCCTTCTTTTCTCTCTAAAACTAATAAACATATCCTCCAGTGAGGATTTTAAAAAAATCCCAAGCTCCTTACTGATTATTCTAGTCCAGCTTTGTACATTCCAGCACCTAAAATTCAGTCTCTTCGCCATCCTCTCTTTTCATCTTTTCTTCTAACTTTTTCTTCTATTTTTCACCTGGATAATTCCTATTTATCTTACAAGATCAAATTCAAGTCCCACACTTATAAAATCTCCCTGATATGTCCAGTTGTATGAGTAAGAAATGTCGACCTATAATGAACGATTTCCTTAGGTTCTCTCTCTCTCTCTCTCTCTCTCTCTCTCTCTCTCTCTCTCTCTCTCTCTCTCTCTCTCTCCAGATGGTCAGGCTTTGCTCCTTCTATCAAATACATTGGCTTGCTCTTTATCCTAAGTGAGGGGATAGGCACCCCTCAGATAACTCTGTTAAGTACATGTTTACTATGTGACATTATTCCTGTATATGTATGCTGTACAACATTCTTTCATGTGCTTCTGTGTAATGTAATTTCAACTGCTGGAGTTTTGTCTACTCATCCCCACCTATAGCCAATGGAGACATCTCGGTGAAAGTACTAGTGAAATCACTATAAGCTAATCGAAGAACAAAGCGCGGTAAATCTGTGAATAGGAAATCATGCATACCATAGATGCCAAACAAGCCAATTCTTATAAACACCCATGGAATTCATCAACTGGCAGGGACTAGTTCATAATCAAGAGCTGACTTGCACTTAACTGAATGCAACCCTGAAGCCAGCAGAGACCGTGGGCCAGGGTATTTGTCCAAAGAGAGTCAGAGTAACTGGTTGGAAGAGAGAAGTCCTCACATTCTTCTTGACACAAATCTCACATCCCCATTGTTTAACCTAGCTAACCTCTAGGAATCCCAATTTGAAAAACAGAGGCTAAGAGGAAAAACTGCTGTTTCTTGAGTGTCTGTATTTTGGAAGCATAAATCAGCAAGACAAGCATAAGAGCTGAGTACCTGGCAGCTTATAACAACACCTTTAGTCCCCCATCTAGAATGCATGGCTTGGGAAGGGAACCCCAGACCTTTGGTGTCCCTTGAACAACTATCCTGCATGTATTGAAAACCTAAGTTGGATATCAATGGAACTTGGCATGCTGGCAACCCCTGACCAGTCTGAATTCCACCATGAAAGGACAGTGAGAAGAACCCAAGGTCCTTAAAATGGTTTAGAGACAAGGATTCAGGCCCCGTAATTTCTAACTCCTTTGGTCAGTTCATTTATGTTATATCTTCAGTTTCCTCAAATACATTGTCCCTTTGTCTTATGGGGTAAACTCGGTCTGCAATTCCCAAATCTATATAACCTGACTTCCATGGACTTCCTTCTATCTGTGAATATTACGTCCAAATGCAGTGGGTCACTAGGCCCCTTTTGCTCATCTTCTAGACTTCTCATGATTGTAAGTGGTGCTACCATTGTTTCTCTGACTTTGTGTACCTCAGCCTCCTGCCTAACCCCTCTCCTTCATCCAGGAAAACATACAGAATACAAGTGCCTGTTTCAGCATCAGAGTATTAAACTAACCCTTTGCATGAGGGACCTTCCATAGCTCCAGGTCAGAAAGCGGATAGGACTTTAGTGGTATGAGGGTCTTGTGCTTTCATGTTTTTATCACTCCTTAGCCATTGCTTAAATTTTCAAGCTTTCAGGTGGGAATAAAATGGAATCATTTTCAAAAGACATACTGACACACGAGTAAATCAAAATATTTAGCCCTTTTTGCTTCACAATGATGGCAGGGGCTGAGGCAGGTGCAAGGAAGAGCAATTATCTTCCCTTGCAGCCTCCCTGACAGTCATGAAATTTGTTGATTCTTCTGTATGACAAGCTACAAAGAGGAGAGCTGTCCTGAATATTTGCCCCCTGTGAAAGTGCAATGCTGAGTCTGGAAATGAAGCTCTGGCAGAAGCATGGCCCAGTATCTTGCACATTAATCAAACAGAGCAGTTTCATTGTGGCGCCTCGCTCTCTGCTGTTCTCACAGAAACTCAAAGAGCAAGCTGCTGCAAAGCTACAGCCATCCTGCCAACTTGACAAGAGTCAATTCATTTCAGTTACAAGGCAGCAGGGGCCATCTTCCTCACAAGCCAGAGGTGGGGGAGCTGTCGAGACCTGCTCATTGTAGCAAGTCTGTGCCAGAGAGGACCCTTGGCCAGAGTCATTCCCAGTGCAGTTGTTTACCTTCTCGTGTGTTTATGCAAAGACAGGTGGGTTAACTTGTGCACCACTTTGAATTAGTCTGGAAAAGGGACAAAATCAAATTTCAGGCTGTGCAGCTGGTTGCAGAATCTCTTTCAGCCCTTAATCAACAACCAACCTTCCTTCCTTTCTTCCTTCCTTCCTTCCTTCCTTCCTTCCTTCCTTCCTTCCTTCCTTCCTTCCTTCCTTCCTTCCTTCCTTCCTTCATCTTCTCTCCCTCCCTCCTTCCCTTTTTTCCCTTCCCCTAAATTATCTGTTCTAAGCTGAATATAAGGTACAAAGCACCCAATCTAAGGGATTCCTGAAGGACATCACTAAAGCCCAAAGAATGAAAGAAGCTCTAGAAATTGAATAGCCAACCCCAGACTTCCAAATGCTTCCCAGAATGGCACATAACCCCTAGCCTACTATAATGATGTAGAATACTGAAAAGCAAATAATGTTTTCAAAGTATTTCTTTTTGAAGAAAGAGTGTGGAGGTGTTCATACCCTTCCCTCAATGCTCTCAACCTGTAATGATTTAAATGAAGCCCCTCACCAGTCTGCAGAAAAGCATCTGGTAGAGTTTCTTGCCCATAAATTTTCACCTCCTCACACAGTGGCTGGAGAATAAAGTATCCACCAGCAGAGGTAAAATTTATTGACCACCTAGAGCTCAATCAAGTACCAGAGAGAAGGGAAGTGATTCACTGAATAGCATACCTAGTCTCACAATTCTCCCTGGGGCTGGAAATTGTTCTGGGTAAAGGAACATGGGTCCCCTTTGGGACCTGAGCCAAGAAGATGGAGCTATTACCTAGGGAGCCCGAGTAAATTTGCAACGCAAAAATGAGTGTCTCATTGCTCATGCAGAAAAGTGCTGCACGTTATCTGTTTACCCTAATGACCCTCACACTGAAGGACTGTTAGTCTGCAAATGCAACTCTCTCTTTATCCAAAATGCGGCAAAATCCTGGTGTGGAGTAAGAACTGGAATTCATTCTCCTATGAAAAGTGACTGTATTTACAACATCCTTTAAAATAAATTCACAGAAGAAACTAAATTTTAAATAGGCATATGTTTGCCTTGAAGCAAAATAAAGCATCTGAGTTTTCCCTTACTCTGTTCCCAATTCAGATTTTGTTTGGCAATCTATAGATGCCAGGGAGGCAACTCCCAGGGACTTTGATGGGCTAGAAAAGAAGCTCTAAGAGTAATGATCCAGTTTCTTGGCTGGCAAATATTTTCTGACTTTGGACAGCTCTCTTGCCATTCAGCTCCTTCTGCTCACTGAAACAGAATCATGATTAGTTCCAGATCTTGCTTTTTGGTCCAGGGAGGTGGCAGCCACACTGTTGCTCTAAGGCAGCTGCTATCTCTTGAGTTTACTTGGCAAGGGGCAGCCAACACAAGGTGCTGGGTGGCTTTCAGAACAGTCGTCACCACTTTATTCAGTGAACAACTGACAAAGCTGATGCATGTGGAGTCTCTTTAGAATGAGGCTTGTAAAATACACCCCATGTGTCTTTGGTTCTTGGAAGAGAGCTGATTTGATTTTAAAACTGTCTGCTTTCCCTCCACTTTGGTTCCTGGCTCTGGGATATCTCCCCAGGGAACTGCCTGCAATGGAAACTCCTAGAAATATTCCTATCATATTCATCATATTTGGCAGAATTTGGAGAGCTGATAATGGCCCCATCTTCCCAGGAATCTCCCATCTACACTAATAAAAGAGAAACATGCAAATTGGTGTAATCCTGTTACACCCAAGCCACGCCCACCAGCCAATTAGAGTGACTATATGCAAATTAACCCAACTAAGATGGCAGCCAGCAGCCACAGAGCTGGAGCAAGCAGGAGGCTTGGTTGCCCTGGTGATAGTGGAAGCCAAGTTTAACGCCTGCACAGGCTGGCTGTGGCCTCCACTCAAGATAACAAAGTTTCAATTATAGAAAATAAATAAGTCTCAGATTCCTGCTCCCAGCCAGCCTTGCTGGGAGCTTGGGTTGCTGGGGGCCTTGGCCAGCCTGCAAACATTCATCAGGCCCTCACCCAGGCTGGCCAGGCACCCCAGAGGGAACCCAAGCCTGATCTGGGACACCCTTCAGGGCAAACCAGCCAGCCCGCATCCATGTACCAGGCCTATATCCTATATAATAAAAGGGTGATATGCAAATTGACCCTAACAGCAGAACTACTGGGAATGACTGGTCACTATGACATATACTGACCACCAGGGGATGCTCAATGCAGGAGATGTTCCTGGCAGTCAGTGCACTCCCACCGGGGGAACTTTGTTCAGCCACAAGCCAGGATGATGGCTGCCAGTACAGAGGTGGTGGTGGGAGCCTCTCGTGCCTCCTCAGCAGTGCTAAGGATGTCCAACTGCAGCTTAGGCCTGCTTCCCACTGGCAAGTGGAAATCCCCCAAGGGCTCTCAGGCTGCCAGAGGGATGTCTGACTGCCAGCTTAGGCCTGTTTCCTGCTGGGAAGTGGACATCCCCTGAGGACTCCTGGGCTGCCAGAGGGATGTCTGACTGCCAGCTTGGGCTCAATACTCTGGGGAGCAGGTGGACATCCCCTGAGGGGTCCCAGACTGCGAGAGGGCACAGGCCAGACTGAGGGACCCCCCTAAGTGCACAAATTTTTGTGCACCAGGCCTCTAGTCCTAT
>PVJC01041417.1:0-15360 GCA_004026665.1 Murina feae
TGGCAGACTGGGGCCATCATAGGACATCCACTGAGGGGTCCCAGACTGTGAGAGGGCACAGGCCGGGCTGAGGGACTCCCTCCACCCCGAGTGCACAAATTTTTGTGCATCAGGCCCCTAGTAAATAAATATATGAAGAGAAGTTTAGCATCATTCATTATCAGGGAAATGAAAATTAAAGCCATGATGAGATTCCATTTTATACTCACTTAGTGTGCAAACTATTCACATGTCAACATGCCAAGTGTTAGGAAATGGGTTCACATAAATGTTCATACATTGCTGCTGTGAGTGAAATATGGTACAACCACCTTGGAAAGCAGTTTGCATTAGCTCCTAAAACTGATCTGTATGTACCTATGATCCAGAAATTCCACTTTTAGGGATAGTCCCAAGATAAACTCTTATACTTGCCTAACAGGATCATGTACACAAATTATGCATATATGCACATACAGAGAGGAGAATTTGAAGGAATTATTTATTATTTTACTTAACAATTATTTATTGAGAATCCACTATAAAACAGGTTTTGTTACATCTTTTTAAACGATAAAAAGGATTCTGCTATTAGGAATATGCTCTACAGTCAGAGACATGTAAACGATACTTATAGTACAATTTGGTCTTTTCATGGAATTATAAGCAAAGTGCGTTGAAAGCCCAGAAGAGGGAGGAACTAATTCTAGAAGAGAGAACTTTTGAGCAGGTATTTGAATCTAGAAGAAACAAACTATATGGGACCAATGTGGTGGCCCACAGCTCCACTGCAAAGGATTTGGATTTGGCCTGAAACACTGGCTAGGGCTGGATGATGACCGGGATGGGGAGTCCAAGTTTGGGAGAGCAGGATGAGGCACAGAGAAAAATGGGATAATTGACACACAGCTGAATGGAGGAAAAAAACAGAACTGAGAGAGTAGTGATTGGATGGGTTTTATTCAACAAGACTACAGACCTTGGATGAGGAGGACTCATAACTTGATGTGAGTAAGAGAACACAGAACTTTAGGCTCCTGAACAATGGGCATAACATAAAGGAGTCTTGTTTTAAGGTCTTTGCTGGTGAGTGGCTTCAAGTTTAGGAGATCTTCCTGCTCTGGACATCGGCTAAGCTAAGTGGGAGTCAGTCAACATGGTTTTTTGCTTGGCTACATGTGGGAGGAGGAATGGCAACTATCTCCAATCACAGCCAAGGCTAGCTTTCTCTCTACAGTGCACGCTGGGTTTGGAGAAAGGTTAGCCCAGCTTGCAGAAGGCAGAATTGGGCGGAAGAAAGAACACCAGAGTTTCAGGTTCCAGAAAAGAAGAGAGGCTTTAAGCCCTCAAAAATGACAGACCACAAAATAGAGCAGATGAAGGAGAGGTAGAGGAGCACAAAGGTCATCACTGTGGAAGTGGCTGCATAATAATAATTACAGCACTCAATTAATACCTTATACTTGCAGTACATTTTTGACACCTTATCATCAAAAACTGATTTCACTCTTGAGGGTTAATTTCACAGATACTGAACCTGATTTTGATCTGATAGATGGATTCAAAAGAGAAGATTGGGCAGGCAATTGGTGGAGGGCTTTTTTTGAAAAGACAAATGACACTTGATTATTAATTATGAAAGCATGCAGTTGAGGAGGTGCCCCGATTTACTAAGAATTAGTAATGTAGACCTTCTCCAAGTGAGAATACAAGAAGTCAATAGTCTGCAATCAGAAGAGGCCCTCACGGAGCACACAGTTGGTCATAATGGCCAAAGAAGAAATGAATAAAGACCTGCCAGCAGAAACTCATGAGTGTTTATCAGCATTTGAGAATTCCATTGGTGCTGTGGATGACATGCTGGCAACCATGATATCTATTTCTGAAATGAGCTGTTGCAGAAGTTGGACCCACTTGAACAAGCAAAAATAGATTTAGTTTCTGCTTACACGTTAAATTCAATGTTTTGGGTTCATTTGGCAACTCATGGGGTTAATCCCAAGGAACATTCAGGAAAGCAGGAATTGGAAAGAATTAGAGTGTACATGAATAGAGTCAAGGAAATAACAGACAAGGAGAAGGCTGCCAAGCTGGACAGATGTGCAGCTTCAAGATTTATAAAAAATTCTAGCCGGGAACCAAAACCTAAAAATGCATCCAAAGTTGCCAGTAAAGTAAAAAGTAAAAATTACCTTTTGGTTTTGATGTACACATGTTCAAAAAGTATATCATTTTTATTGTTTTGCACAAAATAGTTGATTATGTGGCAATGCATGGTTTAAATGTATTTCTTCTTGAATTCATATAATATTTACACTTAAATTTCTAATGGTAAATATATTTTCCCCCATAAAACAAACTAACAAAAAACTAGGCCATGTAATTTAATGAGATGTTTCTTTGTTTTATTGAGGAAAGGCCTAGATAGGTCAAGGGACACTGATCCTAGAACCAAGCAAGTTTAGAGTCAGCAGACACCTTTGATCTTTTTTCCAAACCTCTCTTCTGATCCTGTAGCACATTATGTCTCTTTCTACAGTTATGTTTCCATACCTCTTCATACCAAATGTAAGCATTGCATTTGCCTTTTAATTCCTTAGCATATTTCATAAACCTGGGTAATGCAATTTTGCTTAAAATCAAGTTATAGATGGTTTCATCTTTAGCCCACATCTTCCATGACCTCAATTACTATATTAAAATATTGTTAGCAAATTAACAATAAGTAATAGCATTTATTACACAAGATCAAGTTCACTTTACAAGTAATTTACATATTGTCACAATGACGCTGTGCCAATTGCCTATGATTTTGACATTGTTTGTGGGAGAGTGGCCAGCACTAATGCACAGGATTGAGACAATTTATTATGACACAGTCTATGCTGTGGGGTGTTGAAGGAATTAGTGCCATAGAGCAGAAGTCAGTGCACATAATCAGTGTGGCTCTTCGGATGTCCTAATGTAGGATATGGCAATATAGTGACGGTTCTACCTGCTGACTTCTGAAGCAGAAAGTGTCCAGTATCGACTGATCTCAGGGATACAAGAAGAAATAAAGATGGCTTTCTAAGCAATAATTTGAATCAATCTCATGTGTCCTCTTTTACCTCCATGCATCTTTCTTAATTTTGTCTCTCTATGCAATGCTTTGGGTAGTGTATGGCCAAGCGCAAAGGTGTTGAGCAGGATTGCCTGGGTTCAAATTCTGACTCTACTATATTTTATCAGTGTGGCCTGGGCAACTCATTTAGCCATTCTATGCCTAAATTTCCTCACATATAAAATGAGACTAGTCATACTGCTTACCATATGTCGTGAGGATTAAATAGAAAAATGCCTCACTTGCAGTAAGCACCACAAATGTATTGGCTATTCATTATTAGTCATCCTGTTATGCATTTCTATATCTCTTTTTACCTTTTTCTTTGTACTATAGTATTAATGTTAGATCACATTTTCTTTCCCTGACATACCTGCCATCCTCCCTAATTCTAACTTCCTTGAGGGTAGATATTATACTTGCTTCACTTTAATTTAGCACCAGCATATACACTGATTATTATGACCACCTGACGTTTGTAGGCAAATTAGCCATACACTGCATCTGGAATATGGGATATGGAAGCCGAAGGCTTGTTCGAACACCTTTGCTGTCTGCAGTTACCAAGATAAAACGTCTCCAGTTCACACAGGAGCACAAGGATTGGACAGTCGAGCATTAGGAAAAAGTCATGTGGTCCAATGAATCACATTTCTGGTTTCATCATGCAAATAGCAGAGTGAGAATTTGGTGGAAACAGCATGAAAACATGCACCCCACATGCATGAGTACAACCCTTCAAGCTGGTGGGGCAGAGTTATGGTTTTGGGAATGTTTTACTGGCATGACTTGGGCCCTTTAATTCATGTGGAACAACGTCTGAATAGCACAACATACCTAAGTATCATTGCTGATCAAGTTCATCCTGTCATGTTGATGGTGTATCCCAATGGAGATGGCTTCTTCCAATAAGACAATACGCCATGCCACGGTGCTCGTATTGTGCAGGAGTGGTTTCAAGAACATGAGGGAGACTTTACCTTGCTTAAGTGGCCCCCACAATCACCAGATCTCAATCCAATTGGGCATTTATGGGATGAAGTTAAAAGAGCCATCAGGCAGCTGGTTCCATAACCATCAAATCTCACAGAACTGGACAGTGCTATTCATCAGGCATGGTGACAGATTTTTCATATCACCTTTCAACATCTTGTGGAGTCAATGCCAAGAAGAATCGCTGCAGTATTGAAGGCAAAAGGTGGCCCAATGAAGTACTGCTGGGGTGGTCATAATAATCTGGCCACTCAATATATATATATATCACATTCAAAGGCTGTTAAATCATGTGATTTACCCATATCTTCAGAAAAAAAAATGACTTTTACTATCGTGGTAAACAACCTGCTTCCCTGTTTATAATGGTCTGGCCCTCTAGCAACTTTAGCACAAAATTATAGCTAATTTGCCTACAAACGTCAGGTGATCATAATAATCTGGCCACTCAGTGTGTGTTGGTTATATAGTTGTACAGTATTAGACATAAGTGTATATTCAATACATATAATTTCTGAAGTAATTCATCCTTTTCTAATAGTATTAGCAAAAGAGAGCTTTTCAAAATAGTAGTACTCAGGTGGTCTGGGGGCTTGAGAATTCCTGTCTTTTACCCTCTCCCTTGTTGATGCCTCTCACCCATCTGGTAGTTGTGCAGGGCTTCTCCGTTGAGAACCACTGGCAAGCCTGAACTGATTTCAGTCTTTCCATGTGTAGGTAAGCGAGAGTATTCTGCTTCTGTACATTCAAGTCCCAGAATGGCCTCAGAGATTTCCACATTCAAGAACCCATAAATGTCTTTTTTTTTTCCTGCTGTACTACTCATAATAGCAGAAGCAAAGAGCAGTGGTTCTCAGAAGCAGTGGTTCTCTAGATGTGGTCCTGGGATTAGCAGCAGCAAGGGTAGCATCTGGGAAGTTGTTAGAAATGCAAATTTTCGGCCCCACCCCATACTTACTGCAACAGAAGCTTTGCTGGAGGAGCCCAGAAACCATGTTTTCACAAGCCCTGCCAGTGCATCTGCTGCGTGCTGAAGTTTAAGAACCACGGCTCCACCTATGAGGCTGTCTCTATTTTGCTTGATTGAACAGTGGTTCTTAAACTTCAGCATGAGGTCAGATAACTGTGGCATGTGGGAGCAGGAGGGTTGGAGGAATTGAACAAAAAAAAAAAAGTGATAACTCATGAACAACAGTGTGGTGATTGCAGGGGCAGGGGAATAGGGTGGGTGGAGGTGGAAGAGGGCATAGAGGGGATAAAAGGTGATGGAAAAAATAAAATAAAAAGAACCACTGTTGAAAGGGTCATGATTCTCCAGTAGGACATCAGCAACAGCTACTGCAAAAAGGGTGAAGAAAGGCTGAGCAGCCATCACCATAATAAACCGTCACAGAGTGGTAGGTTTGTACCAGGCACAGTGGTGCTTTCAGATGTATTAGGTTATTTAATTTTAACCACTGCCTCTTAAAAAGATGGTATTAGCCCAGTGTTGCCAGGGGAGGAAACTGAGGCACAAATCTTTACCCATGGGCACGGAACAGTTAAATCATAGAGCTAGAAACAAAACTGGTCTAGCTGATCCCCAAACTCATGTTTCTTCCATTATTTGACTTGGCTGCCCAAACCTTTAAAATACACATCTTCATTCTTTGTGCTTAGTTTAAATTATTTCTATTTCAGGTACATGTTCTTTCTCTGGTTTTTAAAATGCCATATATTTGTATATATCTGTATGTGAGTACTTTAGCTAAATTCTGTACCTTGATAATGTAGGTTAGCTATTTCATTTCAGCAAACATTTGTTGAGGGCCTGCTATGTCTTGGGTATTGTAAAGGCATATGCAGAGGTGCTCATGTTGGCATCCTTGACCTCAAAATGATCAATCAACCAACTTGCTGGATCTAAAATTTTATGGAGAAAAATGAACTTTAAAATATCCCAGATATTTAATTCAGATAGATCTTAAATACATGAGATCTATGATACTAATGAGACACTTCTTAATGATTAATCATAGTAGCTGATGTTGAGATTGACCAACATTGCTGACTTATTTTTGTATTAGCTGGTTTAAGTAATGGTCTGAGGCAAGGGACAATTGAGTAGCAAGTTTAGAATATAGACTTGCATCTACATGTTTATAACCACTCATTCTTTCCACAGACTTTACTGAGGGTTTACTTGGTGTCTCACACTTTACAAGATGCTACATGTGGTAAGAATGAAAAAAACAGTCCCTGCTCACAAGGAGCTAGCAAGGGACTTTGTCCTTTGACTTGCCCAGCTATTATCAAGGTCAGTCATTTGTTTTTAACAGAAAATGTTCTATTTTGCTCACACTATTGTGATCATCCTCGTATAAAAATGACTTGATTTCTCACTGGCAGTTTTGAATTTCATTTAATATCCAGGGGTCTTAGCTCAGCCAACTTAAAAAAACAACAACACAAATCTGTAGTCAAAGCATAAAGACAACTAATGTAGCAAATGCTTGACTTTCATTCTGCAAACTGAAGAGTGCTATGGGATGCAAAGATGAAAAAGAAAGTCCCTACACACCATGAAGTCAGAGTCAGGCATGTAAACAAGATATTACAATGAAAAGAAATGCATATTATCCCGGGTGTATGTAAATAATTAATGTTCATAAGAACAGAGCAGTAGATCTGTGTGGTGAATTGCTTCATGGAGGCAGTGATAGCAGAGAGGAGTCTTGAAGAATTAGATATTCTCTAAGTACATACCAGGGAATCCTAAGCATAGGGAACAACATTTACAAAGGAATTAGGTGCATGAACTTGACATATTAGGAAAACCTTGGTTAGAGTTTGGATGTATTTAAGGGAAAAGGTAAATAATTTAGGAAAAAGAAAAGTTTGGAATACCATGTTTGGAAACTTGGAACTCATTTGATGGACAATGAGACCCACTGTAGGATATTAAGCAAGTCCAGATGATCCTTAAACAAGAGAATTAGAAGTTCTGTGTGAAGAATGAGCAGAATTATTCCAGCGTTAGAGAGATATTGAGGACTAGACAAAGAAAGACTTGGGAATATACTTGGCATGAATTAGCAATTGAATGTGTAAGGTAAAGAACATTCAGCAGAATGTACAAATCAGCTTTACTTTTTAAATATTTGTTAGTCTGTGTTTGACTTCTGTTAAAAATCTATACTGTTTGCACTATTGTGAGTATAACAAAGACCAAGTGGCCTGTTGCCCCTTTTAAAGCAAGAACTTACAAAGCAGAGGCTTACTTTCCACAAGAGTTTCAAAGAGCCTATTTACAACTTGGACTTTGAGGCTGAGTCTATAATATTGCCCAGAGCCACCATTTCCACAGTGATGGCGAAGCAAGCAATCAAACACCAAATGATTAATCCAATTCTCCAGGCTTACTGCTCATACACCCTAACTGCTCAGCTACTGCCAGAGTGGAGGTAGAAACAACACTCAAATCAACTCCATTTCTGAGGGCATCTAGATAAGACTCTGGATGTTAAATCATCCTTGATTCCACTCTACCCCACTCCCATTATATGTCTTCTCCTCCTCTAATCTCTTGAAATTCTTTACTGCCAACTCCCTTGTCATTTCTACTACATTTTCCATAAATGCATAGATTGTAAACTCCAATAAAGCATGATCTTTGTCGTAGTCATTTTTCTGTTAATCCCATTATTTTAAATAGAATCATTCTTATAATGGCTCAAATTTTTATCACCACAATTCTACAATTAAAAAAAAAATCATTAGTAAGATATTGCCTACTCTGCCACCTCATCTCCACCATGATGACCAGAACTTGTAACCTAGGAACTGTGGTTAGATTGACAAACTGACCGAGTCAGTGATGAATCAGCTGGAGTCAGGTCAATGCCATCAGTGGCGATAAGGAAACATGGCTGGCTTATTCCTGAGATGGAAAACCTACCAGAGGTAGTGAAATCTTGTGCTTCTGAACTATGTTTTTGGTAAAAGCATCATCTTTTTCAAAAAATATGATAGCTTAGTGAAATTTAAAATAAGATATTGTCAGCACAATAAAGGGATAGTGAATTCCTTAAGGAAGAGGACTAATTGGTATATATATCATCAGTGAGAGTTTGGGGAAAAGCCCTATAGGGGACCTCTGACCTACCATGGCTGAATTTTCAACTCCTTCTGAAACATCTTTGGCTCCATATAAGGAATTTTTCATAAGCACTATAATAAGTGCTACAGAATATTTGTTGACTATGAATCCCTTGTGTGGTATTAAAGTAAAAGAAATATTGCAATGGGAGTTTGGAAGCTTTTGTTGCATCCCAGTCTGACACTGACTAGCTAGGAGTCCCTATGCAAATAATTTCTCTTTGCTGGGCCTCAGTTTCTTTATTGACTGGGTTGGATCATATAATCCCAATGTCTTCCAGCTCTAACTCAGTGACTCTATGTTGCTGTGAAAAACAGTCTACAGTCCTCCTAATGGAGCACTGCCCTTGGCTGGATATTTTACAAAATCTGGAAAAAAAATCATATCAATGATTTCCTTAAATCATATTTTATAATTTTGAATTAATAAGTCTATAAATTGTTTTAACTAATATGAGTATATAGAAAAAGGTAACTGGAAGGGGGGGAATGGGAGATATCTGTAATACTACCAACAATAAAAATATATTCAAAAATGAAAAAAATATATATATAAAGAAAAAAAGTAACTGAAGATGATACTTAATAGCTTTCTGAGGCAATGTTTTTGTTCAGTCTTGGTGTACCACACTGGGCTATGTTTCTTTGTAGAAAGTGGTAAGATGTACATCCCAGGACTAGTATATGGAAAGAGGCAATTTTCTAAGTCAAGGGAAAGTTTAAGAGAAAGGCAGAAAAATCATTATTTAGAGAGGTGTGTAATTGGAACAGTGATTCTCAGCTTCTGAGAGTTCTTCCCATTTTGGGGAGCAGACATAAGTCCAATTTGGTTTATGTTCTTGATATCAAGCATGTGTTCCTTGTACAATTTTCATTTTATTCTAAGTGGAAAACCCTTTGGAAGTTAGATGATGGTAAATAACATGGTAAAAACATTGTTCAGGTCCTCAGATCATAATTTCGACAAGATAAAATAGACTAAGAAGCAACCAAGATAGTAAACTCATTCAAATTACAAATGCTTCAAGGTTTAAATATACTTAAAGTCAACGTCATCAACAATAACATACTGAAAAGCAAGAAAAGTAACAACCATTATCAATAAAATGCTTTCTTTTTCTTACTGAAATGATTGGTTTGAGCTTTGGATTTTATGGTTAGACCATTCAGAACAGAAGACCAGGAAGTATAAAGAGATACTAGTGTAGTGGAATGAGAAAAGCACATGGCCAAGGAGTAAGAAACCCAGATGCTAACTCTGGCTCTACTGCTAACTCACTGGCCTCGAGAGAGTTACATTCCTTCTTTGGGCCTCGGTTTCCTCTACTTTGAGGAAAGTGAGAAAATTGTACCTGATCAGAGGCTCTCCCCCTTGAGAATTTATAGACACTTTTGAACATTGCGCAGAACCCAGGAACCCATCAACCCTAATTTGAGAAATACTGCCATAAAGTTAGACTTGATTTCTTGACCCATTATGAATATAAATATAAGCCCAAATAATACTGCTAAAATTCTGGGACCACTCTCCATTATATGGTGGTCATCCAATTGACTCAATATTTGCTTATCTTAATTACTCCATTGAGCAAATAAGTACTTACTTTGTGCTAGAACTGTTCTCAGCGTTGGGGATATATCCAAGAACTTAATGGACAAAATCAATGCCCTCATGATGCTTAACTCCTAGGAGAGAGAAACAGATTAAAAATAGTAGATAATAATAAAAAATTAATTTGAAATAAAAATTCAAAATTATTTTCATAGGCAATTCAAGGATTCCTTCCCTGCAAATATATCCACGAATCATAGTTTGAGAAGCATCTGACTAGAGGGCTCCCTTGATGTTCCTGGCTTAGGAACTCTTGGTCACCTTTTTTTAAAATAATTTTTTTTTCTTTTTATTTCAGAGAGGAAGGGAAAGGGAAAGATAGAAACATCAATGATGAGAGAGAATCATTGATCGGCTGCACATCTCCGACTGGGGATTGAACCATGGCACGTGTCCTGACCAGGAATTGAACCATGCCATCTTGGTTCATAGGTTGATGCACAACCACTGAGCCATACCGGCTGGTCTCTTGGTCACCTTTTCAGCAATCAGAGAGCTTCCCCACAAGCAGGCTAACTGAACTGAACAGAAATTGTTTTACCAGCAGTCTCACCAGATTCCAGAAACAGCAAGGAATTTTTCTTCTTGTTGCTTTGGTGTGTACTTCACCTAGCTCTGAGCAACATGGAGGCGCTTCTAGGCATGGGGCCAAAACATCATTGCAGGGCTCAGAGAGAGCACAAGTAGGGGGGAAAAAATCATTAAATTAGGCAAAGATCCAATAAACTTAAATTTTCTGTTTTTGATTGCTTGCTGTGAGGAACACTATGACATGATTTAAAACGATGATTTAATGTAGCAAGACGAGAGGGACTCAAAAAACTGAATAGTGCAGTCATACAGTTCTAATAAAATTAGTCTATTATGTACAAATTGATTGCTAGTGCCTAGATTTACATGATGTTTATGATATCAGAATATCTGACAAAATTGATGTCAATATTTATGCCTTTATATATTACTCACACAGCACTATTATGATGACTTCTAATTAAAGTGGAACCAAACTAATTGACCTTTAAATCCAAAGGACTTTGTAACCCAACACGCATCCACACTGGGATGGCAGGCTGCGCTAGCTTGGAAAGAAAGAGGGTTTTGTGGGTGGTATAGTGTCGCTAACTATGAAAAAATAATTATACATCTGCAAGAGCTGGTTCCACTAAAAGGTAGATTTTAGATTTGATTCAACCTGCATTAAGCTGCTGCTGTGTAGATTCATGATAAACCGTATTAGTGTCTTTATACTTAGGGTATTTGAAAATTTCTTTTTTTTTTTTCCAGGCAAGAAATACCTTCTCTCTGCTTTTGAATAGGTGAAATGAGACAAAAGGTCAAATCAAAGATCCTCCTTGTTGTTTGTTTTATTTTAACAGTTTTATATTTACAGAAAGGATACGGAGTAGATTTTTTGCTCCTTGAGGTCCAGGATTGTATTTTAGTCATTTTTTAATAATCTCCTTTAATGCCTAACAGAGGGCCTGAAAAAATGCAGGAGTGCAATAGAATTTGACTTGTTTTTAGGAAGAAGACTAAAAGAACAAAACCATGCAGCACTCCTGGTATTTTAGAACATAAGATGTCTCATCCTTATTCTGGACAAAGCCTGGCCTTGGCTTTCCTTCTCCTTCTGTTAATTGATAGTCAATTGTGTTTAACTAATGACTTTATTTAAAATAAATACAAATATTATTCTTTGACTACACATTACTAGAAACACAAATATCCATAAAAATTATTAATTGAGGGAATTTAAGTAACCATAGGGGAAGAAACCTAATTGCGAGTCTGGAGTCAGAATATGGATTCTTAGTTTATTTCTGGTACAAACTTTCCCTGTGTCCTTGAGCAACTAATTCTTATTGAGCATCTTGCCTCCTCAATTGTAAAATGAGGAAAGTGAATTCTATTTTTTTTTTCAGGTTCTTTACAGCTTAAAAATGCTATTGCTTCTGATTCAACTCTGGGAGTGTGTGTGTGTTTCCATTGGACTGCACTTGCTTTTCCTCTCTCTGCTCTCTTTTCATAGTGAAAGTGTAAAGAGGCAAAATGATAAGATGCAGTTATTGCACTGCAGTGCATTTTGATTATGTAGTTAACTAAAGATTGTTGCATATTCAAAGTTCATCAGTTATGGTTTTCACACTTTGCATTGTCAGTGTTCAATTATAAATCTTTCTTGTCTTTGTACTGAAAAGATTTCTATCTGCATTTCAGAGAGGGCTTTTCAGTTTTGTTATAAAACCTCATTACTTTTTTATTACAGACTTAGTGGAGCCTTCTCTGTTGAATTGAATCATATGATTCACTATTAGCTGGACATTTAATACTATATCGTCTTAAACTGTTTAGTATTCTTGGTTCTTTTATTTGCACTTTGAAAACATCTCAGGAGAAGGAATTGAAAGATAATATTTCTTTGAAATAATTCACATCTGTCCCAGGAAAGCAGTGCTTTAAAGATAATTATTTAAACAAAATATGCTCAAGCTCCTAGTAGTAGTGAACAGGAAGAATAAATAGTTAACTGATCCAGAAAAGAATGTATTTTTTCACAAACTAGAAATATTTTCTTGAAAAATAAGTCCTTCGGTGATCATCATCATGTGTCAACTATTTTGTGAAATTTTCCTAAATTTCCCAAGGTGCCTACCTCTGTTATTGCTTTTATTAAGGTTTCTCATACTGCTCCTCAAGAAAAGGGAGTTCTCTCAGTCAATTATTAGACACCCATATTTATTGACTTAAATAAGAGATACCCCCAATAAATTTACACAATTATCTAACAAAACTACCTGGGAGGCAGATGTGCCATGGCTAAACATTTGCTTTTATAAATGTACTAGGAGCCCAGTGCACAATATATTGTGCACTTGGGGGTCCCTCAGCCTGGCCTGTACCCACCCAACCTGCGACCTGCCACCCGCCCATCGGCCCCGCCCACCTCACCCACTCCAGCCTGTCACCTGCCCTGTATGTTGTGCCTTTGCAGTTCCACTGCCGGGGTCTCCATCTTGGCTGAGTTAATTTGCATACAGCCACTCTGATCAGCTGGTGGGTGTGGCTTAAGCATCCTATAGAAATGGTCAATTTCAATATTATGCTTTTATTAGAGTAGACTAGGGGCCCAGCACATGAATTCATGCACATGAATTCATAGACCTTAAAAGGACTATGGGCCACGAGGCTGCAGTAGGCACAGGGGCAGGTCTTGGCCCATCCTCTGTGCCCCAGCCCAGACCCTCCTGCCATGGCTCCTGGTCCCCTGTCTGCTGGCAGCACCACTCCTGCTGCCACTGCTCCCACACACTGATGGTGCCGGCCCTGCCTGAACCTTGTGATGGCACAGAGAGATTGGAGCCAGCAGCAGCAGCAGGTGTGAGTGGGGCAGGCGCCATCAGCTGGTGTAAGCAGGAGGCTGCTTTCCCAATCACCCCTCAGGAGCAGGGAGAGGTGGAGAAGCCCTCAGGGGCTATCAGGGCCAGCAGCCTTCGCTGGCACATGCTGATGGCACCGAGTGATCGGGATGGGCTCTGGGCACCAGCAGCAGGTAAGAGTGGTAGCTCTGGCACTCACTGCGGGTGCAAGTGGGGCCAGTGCTGGCAGTGGGTGTGAGCGGGGTCAGCGCTAGCAGCAGGTGCAAGTGCTGGGTGGGACCGCTGTGCATGGGAGCAAAGAATTTTCAGTAACCACCAGAGGCGCACTCCAATGACAGTGACTGGCGCCCTGCCTTGGTCAGGTGCCCCCGTTCACCTGCTTCACCATGCCGCTGCAGCCAATGCCCACCATGTTCTGCACATGCCCTCTGGTGGTCAGCGCATGTCATAGCAACTGGTTGTTCAGTTGTTCCACCATTCGGTCTATTTGCATATTAGCCCTTTATTATATAGAATGCCTTACCTTCTTCAAAGTTTCTATGGTCTTAGTAGCTGACTAGAGGGTCTAATTTAGATAATTTAGATGGTCTGGTTCTCTATTGCTGGTGACAAACTACCTCTAAACAGTTTCTGAAAATAATCATTTTTCTGGGTGAGGAATTTGGGAAGGGCTCAACTGGTTCATTTGTGATCCAGAGACATCAGCTGGGAGTGCAACTGAAGGACCCACTTTCAGCTTGGCCTCATCACTTCATATGTGTTGTGCCTCAGTGCTCCTTGGACTCCCTCTCTTCTCTTTCTCTATGTGGTGTCTCTTCCTTCAGGACCATTCCATGTGACTTGTGCTTTTTACAGCATGGCAGTCTCAGAGTAATCAGACTTCTTACATGGTAGCTCCAGAGTGATCATTCCAGGGAGAAATGGCAAGGCTTCTTATGACCCAGCCTCAGTAGTCCCAGAACCTTACTTTCATCAGGCAGGCCCAGGTTCAAGAGGAGGGGAGTGGGAGAAGACTGGATTCTACCTCTTAATGGGGGAATGACATGGGCAAACAGGATGAGAAGAAATCAATGGTGGCCATCTTAAAGACAAGCATCACAGCAGTGGGAAAATATTTTTAGTTGAAAGCAATAGAGATAATACAGTTCAACTCCCTTTTCCTATGGTCAGACAATAATTATCATATGTTTATTGCTCATTTTGACTCCTCCATCTGTCTATATAAAACCTTTGGCTGGCCTTGAGTGTCCTTAGTGGCATTGATAAATAGGTAAATCATTTATGATAGCATGCAGCCATCTTTGCTAGAAACCTACACACATTCACAAAACTACCAGAAAAATGAGCTTTAAAATTCATTTACTTCTGAAGTTTTCTCCTTTGCAGCAAAATCCACTAGGCCAAACATATGAGCCAATGTGGATTCTAGAAAACATTCAGTTCCCTTACACTTACCTTAAGCATGTTAAAAAAACAATCAAGTTCTCCATCTCCAAGACTCAAATCTCATTCATTTACAACACAAGACCATCTTGCTGAGATCTCATCTTCTACATACTACACGAACATTTCCCAATCTCCTTCCCATACTGTAGCTACTTAGCCCAATTTTAGTTTACTTCATTTGCATGTGGCTTTCCTCATTAGAATGTAATTAACACGAAAAAGACCCCATACCCAATGAAACTAGGAATGTATCCTTTGCAGTTCAATTTTGACTCAAAATTCTGCTCCATTGACCTTCCAAGCTGTCATCTTGGTTCTCACATTACAAAAATTTAAGTAATCTGAAATTTTCCTCTTTATGCTGTCCATTTATTGCAACCTCAAGGACTTGGTTCTTACTAAACTTTATAAAGCTAGAGACTTATAAAGACTTATATATCCTGTTCAGATGTCAGCTCATCAGAGAAACCTTCCCTGACCAGACCATCTAATGTAGTAACCCTCCCAAGCCTCTCTATAATAAACATTTCATTCTTAGCGATTCTTATCTGAAATTACTTTTTGTAATTATTTAGTTGTTTATTAACTCTAATTTCTACTGTTGTATGTTCAGATTCTAGTACCTGGTTCCAACTATTTGGGTAGGTGATATTTGCTATTAATTTATTGGTACTGTAGTGACAGAGTCAAAGTATATTTTTGTGTCAAAATAA
>PVJC01041418.1:0-15365 GCA_004026665.1 Murina feae
AGGGGGTGCCTGCTCCAAGCCTCCACGGTGTGCCTGGGGGCAGGCCCCCAGCAGGTAGACACACACAGGAGGACTGCTCCGAGCCTCAGATGCGGCTGGGGGCAGGTCCCCAATGGTCACACACACACACTCATACACACACAAGGTGCCTGGCAGACTGGGGCCATCATAGGACATCCACTGAGGGGTCCCAGACTGTGAGAGGGCACAGGCCGGGCTGAAGGACTCCCTCCACCCCGAGTGCACAAATTTTTGTGCACCGGGCCCCTAGTCTAATATAATAAAAGAGTAATATGCAAATTGACCATCATCTGAGACACCTAAGCCACACCCACCAGCCAAGCCATGCCTTCCAGTCAACCAGAGCGGCTATATGCAAATTAGCCCAGCCAAGATGGAGGCCGGCAGTCATGGAGCTAGAGCAAACCAGAGGCTTCTGTTGCAACTGCCTGCCTAAGCTGGCTGAGCCTATGCTCACGGCCACGCCCACCAGCCAATCAGAGCGGCTGTATGCAAATTAACCCAGCCAAGATGGAGTCTGGCAGGGCGGCTCTGCACTGGGAGCCTCCGTGGCCGGCATAGCTGTGCAGGTGTGTCAGCTCCATGGGTATGGGGGTCCGGCCTGGGGGCCTCCTCGGGGTGTCCAGGAGCGTCAGTCCTGGGTCTGCTGCATGGCTCTGCCCTCTGGGGGCCTCCGCGGGGCATGCGGGAGCAGCCATCCTGGGTCTGCTGCCTGGCTTTGCCCGCCAGGGGCCTCCTTGGGGCGTCCAGGAACGCCTGTCCTTGGTCCGCTGCATGGCTCTGCCCTGGGGGCCTCCGCATGGTGTCCAGGAACACCTGTCCTGGGTCTGCTGCCTGGCTCTGCCCCAGGGGGCTCCTTGGGGGCATGCGGGAGTGTCTGTTGCACAGTGTGGAGAATCCGCTGCCCGGCTCCACCCTGGGTGTGTTTGCTCAGCAGCAGGGCCCCACCGAGGGATCCTGCACCAGCTTTGCCCCTGACTCGCCACCCAGCTCTGTGCCAGGTGTGTCCCCTCAGCGGTGGGAGCCCACCAGGTGTGTGCGATCGTGGGCCCTCCGGTGGGAAACGTCCACGCTTGCACTCACCAGCCCTCCCACCCCCCAGTGCATGAACCCTGAAGGGGCTGTGGGCAGCCTGAAAATGGCCCTCAGCCCCTCACCCCGGCTGGCCAGGCATGCCAGCAGGTGGACATCCCCCCCCCCCAGGTGTCCCAGACTGCAAGAGGGCACAGGCTGGGCTGAGGGATCCCCACCTCCTGAGTGCACAAATTTTTGTGCACCGGGCCCCTAGTATATATATAAAAGGTGTAAGGAGAAATGTCAACTATATAAAAATTAATGTCTCAATTTAAAATTATTGCAATAATTTCAAGATTAATTGATTCTGTGCTGTTAATTAGCCACATATACTGTTACTTGTTAACTTTTACTTTGCTGTCACTCGCTTTTAATCCTTGATTTATTTTTAATTTTTATAGATAAAGTGGAGAATTTTAGTGACGAATATGAAAAGGATAGTCACCATATTTATAAAAATGCTGAAGACAGTACTAAGAAACCCAATGCAGAAACTGTAGTGGCTTCTGGATACAAAGCTGATGAAATCAAGGAAACAAATGATACATGGAACTCCCAACTTGGAAAAAGGTCAGAATCTCCATCAGAAATATCTCTGATTAAGGGAGCTGTAAGAACTGGTTTGTATGAGTGGGATAATGATTTCGAAAATGTCAGATCAGAAGATTGCATCTTAAATTTGGATAGTGATCCTCTTTTGGAGATGAAGGATGAGGATTTAAAAAATCGATTGGAAGATCTAAATGAAGCCATTGAGGAAGAAGACATCATGCAAAGTGTTCTTAGGCCAAGCAATTGTAGGACGTACTGTAGGGTCAATAAAGCAAAATCTTCACAAGGAGCATCCAATTTTGATAAGCTATTAGACGGCACCAGTCAGGCCTTAGCCAAAGCGAACAGTGAGTCAAGTAAAGATGGCCTAAATCAGGCAAAGAAAGGCAGTGTAAGTTGTGGGACCAGTTTTAGAGGGACAGTTGGACGGACTAGAGATTACACTGTTTTACATCCATCTTGCTTGTCAGTTTGTAATGTTACCATACAGGATACTATGGAACGCAGCATAGATGAGTTCACGGCATCAACTCCTGCCGATTTGGGAGAAGCTGGCCGCCTAAGAAAAAAGGCAGATATTGCAACTTCTAAGACCACTACTAGATTTCGACCTAGTAATACTAAATCCAAAAAGGATGTTAAACTTGAATTTTTTGGTTTTGAAGCTCATGATGAGACAGGAGGTGATGAAGGAGGTTCAGGGAGTTCTAATTACAAAATTAAGTATTTTGGCTTTGATGATCTCAGTGAAAGTGAAGATGATGAAGATGATGACTGTCAGTTGGAAAGAAAGACAAGCAAAAAAAGAACTAAAACAGCTCCATCTTCCTTGCATCCTGCTCCAGAAAGCAATGATAATTCCCAGGACAGTCAGTCCAATACTAATAACACAGGTAAGACTCTAAACATTTTTTTTTGTATTAAGTGCTTTTCAGTCTTAAATCAGCAGCTACTTAGTTTCCTCCTAGATACTCAATTTTAACTTATGTTTAATTTTAATAGTGCTGTTTAGAACTACAGATTAGCTTATTCAAAGGTATAACATTTTAAATGTTAATAATCAAGTTCCACATTGTAAAGAGCCAATTTGTAGATTGTGGAATCTTTTCATTATTATTTATTTTATTGATTGATTTTGAGAGGGAGAGAGAGAAACATCTATGTGAGAGTGAAACATCTGGAACATCAATTGGCTGCCTCCTGCACACCCCCTATTGGGGATTGAGTTGCAACCTGGGCTTACGACCTGACCAGGAATTGAACTCGCACCCTTTTTGGTGCACAGGATGCCCAACCAACTGTGCCACACTGGCCAGCGTTTGTTTTTTAATTTATTAGGAGCACTTGAGAATTTTAGAGAGAGAGTGTGTGTGTGTATGTGTGTGTTCGGGATTAGTATACATCTTAATGTTTCAGTTTCAAAAATTCAAATCCAATTGAGACATAAGGATAGATTTTGGACATTTAGAATTACACTAATAGTAGATCAAGCATGTCAAACTCTCGGCCAATGAGCCGCATGTGGCCCTCAACAAATAATTTTGCAGCCCAGCCAAATAATGGTCTGTAAGAAATGTTTTAATAAAAATTTCGTAACTTAATTTTTACAATGTCCTGTTATATTTAATTATTGATAACGAACTACAATGTTTGCTAATGACATCATTATAATCGTGTTACATTCATTTCCCTTACGCGCCTTACGCACTGGCGCACCATTTCTCTCCCCTAATACTAGCAGCGAATATTTTAGCAGCTGATGGCCACGTCATTAGTCTTGGACTGACTTGTTGGATGTGTGCAACAGGAAATATTTCACTTTCCGAGAACAAGAAAAATAGGTTTATTTGTGTTACACTTATTAATTTGTGCAGTTACTCATTGTCCGGTAAGTTAATGTTCAAGAAAAAATACTTTTATTAAAATGTTCTATTTTATGTTAATGATTACTCATTTATTTCAGCCCTTTGTATTCAGTATGTCTCTCTCGAAACAAACCTACGTTTCCATGAAAATTGAAGCTTTTGTTCTTTTGAACCCCACATAAACTTAAACCTTGTTTATTTGGCCCGTGTTAGCCTTTGAGTTTGACATGCTTTTAGTGGATGGTTGTAATGAGGGAAATACTAGAAAATTAAAATTGATAAGCCTTTGCATTTGACTCAAAACTAATCAACTATTAAATGTTTAAAACATTCTAAAGAAATACTAAATTTAAAATTAAGATTAAATCTTAATCTAAACAATTATCCTCTTAGCTCTGGCGTGTGTGGCTCAGTTGGTTGAGTTTGTCCTGGGCCCTGCAGGTTTGACTTTTCATCAGGGCACATGCCTGGGTTGTGGGCTGGATCCCCAATAGAGGGTGCGTAGAGGCAATCAGTCGATGTTATTACCCTGTCGCATTGATGTTTCTCTTTTCCTCTTCCTTCCTTGCTCTTTAAAATCAATAATAGAAACATTAAAAACTTTATAAAATTTTTGTAAAACTTTAACTCTTAAATTGATTTAATAAAATTAAAAAGTGATAGTTAAGTATTTATTCATTCTTAATGATGAAAATTTAATTTGTCTTTTAAGCTAGCAAGACCAGTAATGACCAGAGGTCCTCAAGGAGTTGATGATAGCCTCCACTGTGAGAGACAAACAAAAGAAATAGGTTAGGTTTGCTATAATTAAGTCATTACCTGACAAGGGTTTGTGAAGTGGATTGACTGCTGAATAAGGAAGAATATGCGAAAGCCTCTGCGTTACAGGAGCTATATTTATTTGTATTGGACCAAATATAGTTTTTCTGTATCGTTCACTTGTTACATAAAGCTTTTGTCCTGTTAGGGTCATAGAGAAAGTGTCATGGTAAATTAGAATTCTAATCGTATTCTCCCACATGGTTTTCTCATAGTCATACTTGAGACTACCCATCTTTTTGCTTTATTTGGCTTAAAAATAGTTTTGCTAGATTTGAATCACTCTCATCTTTTAAAACTAGAATTATACAGGAGTAGTCTCTAAAGGCTCACTCCTGACTCCCCCACTGCAAAACAAAATAAAATAAAGGTATTGTCAGAATTATTAATGTTGTCTTGGATCTCTTATGGAGAACTGATGATTGCAGGAACCTTGCTAGTTTCTGAGATCTGACTGGGCAGTAAGCTTTAAAGTTGTTCTCTGGGAGGGTGGAGTGGGTGCGATAAGTAATGTATGCTAATAACCTTGATAGAAAATTATCTTAATTGCAATTGAACATCTGTGACTGAAGTTTACATCTTGGCATATGTAATTTTTTGAGCTTTAAAATGTGAAATCAGTCTCCCTTTCAAAAACTTCAGGTTGATACAAAAAAATTAGAGACAATTTTAAATTAGATCAT
This sequence comes from Murina feae, assembly GCA_004026665.1. NCBI lineage: Eukaryota > Metazoa > Chordata > Mammalia > Chiroptera > Vespertilionidae > Murina > Murina feae. Next base: position 5,015 of record PVJC01041418.1, read on the forward strand.
TTGGGTTGAAATTTGAGTCTTCATATAATTATACAGAAATAGCAAACACTTTAAAATTTTAGCCGGGAGAAAAGTTCTATTTTTGTGTTCTTTTTTAAGCTTGAAAATAAACATTTATAGCTATCTGGGAATTAATCTGATCTTTTGGTTAGTTTTGTGTGAAGATCACCTAAACATTTAACTACATTATATTTGGTCATTTTGTCTCTTTTGCCAAAAATAGTAATCCTTTAAAAATTTTATTTTTAATGTAGTCTTTGTAGATGTAAGTGGGCCTTTTTGAAGCCCAACATGATTGTGTCCTTAAATTCTAGGAAAATGTTAAAGATGGATACCACTTGGTATTGTGTGTGTCTTTAAATAGACCATACCAATGTCATTGTTCTTAGACATCCAGCGGTTATTTTGTGAAAGAATTGATTTTAACATTTATACAAAATAAAACTGGAGCAACTAGGTTTCTGATTTTTTTCTTGATGGTGGAGGTGAGACAAGTAGGGTGAGAATGGGAGAATGAGAAAATACTTTTGGCAATATTTTATCAACTGTGTGGTGGGTGCTTTTATTCCTTTATTGTTTTTTATCCTCTTCCCTCCCCACCAAATGTCCATAGATTGTTTGGTAGATAATTTGAAATCTTAGAAAGCTAGATAGTTTTGATTACCATTTCAGAAAACTTGGATTTTACAGAGGACTTGCCTGGTGTTCCTGAAAGTGTGAAGAAGCCCCCAAGTAAACAAGGAGATAAATCAAAAGAAAATACCAGAAAGATTTTTAGTGGCCCCAAACGGGTAAGTAAAGAATTATCAGTGACTTGTATTATTTTTATTGGAGGGCTCCATTCCTAATATTTTTATTTAAAAAATACTAACATTAAGGCAATTAAATTTTCTTGCAAAGAATAAATGTAAGTCATTTTTTAAAAAAACCATTTTTTCAATTGTGGTAAAATATATTATATACAAATATATAATTTAGTGATGTATTTAACATGTTGTGTATCCATCACCATTATCTATACCCCAAAACATTTTAATCATCTCCAACAAAAACTCTGTAACCATTAAACAGTAACAAACTACTCCTTCCAGTGTTAGTAACCACTGTTTTACTTTCTGTTTCTATGAACTTGCCTATTGTAAGTACCTCATGTGAGTGGGTTATTTCATTATGTATAATCTTGTCAAGGTCCATCCATGTTGTAGCCTATATCAAAATTGCATTTCTTTTTATGGCTAAATAATATCCCATTGATAGCTATTCATCAGTTGGTGAACACTTAGGTTGTTTTTACCTTTTGGCTGTTTGAGTCCCTGTTTTCAATTCTTTGGATTTGTCCCTAGGAGTAGAATTTTGGGGACATATGGTAGATCTTTGTTGAACTGTTCAACTGTTTGCCACATTGGCTGTACCATTTACACTCCTAACAGCATTGCACAAGGGTTCTAATTTCTTCACATCATCACCAGCACACATTTTCTGAAAAAAAATTTTTAATACATTTTTATTGAGAGAGAGGAAAGGAGAGAGAATCATCAGTGAGAGAAATAGCAATTGGTGATTCCTACTGGTGATCCAGCCTGAAAACTGGACATGTGTCCTGACCAGGAATCAAACTAGGTGACATCTTGGTGCATGGATTGATGCTCAACCACTGAGCAACACCAGCCGGGCCTGAGGTTTGTTTTTGTTTTTTATAATAACTACTAGAGGCTCCATGCGTGAAATCTGTGCAAGGGTAGGCCCTTGTGGCCCCAGCTGCCTCACGGCCCTACCCCCTACCCACACCCACATTCACCTGGCGCTGCCCACTCTGCTGCCACATACCCCTGGTTCCCTGCAGAGTCCCCCAATCGATTGCCCTGCAGAGGGTAGCATGGGCCTTCCTCTTTGGGATGATCATGGAGCCCTCCCCCTGTCCCAATCAATTGCCAACCCAGCCAGTGGCCTGGGCTTTCCTCTGTGGGTTGATTGTGGGGTGATGGCAAGCCCTCCAGCCAATCACATTGCATGCGCCTTGGCTGGCCTGGCACCAGGGTGTGTCATAGCATGTTCTTCTGGATGGTCCTTCTGCTGTTCGGCTGTTTGGTCTGTTTGCATATTACACTTTTATTATTATAGACTCTAATGGCTGTGAAATGGTATCTGCTTGTGGTTTGTTTTGCTAACTAGTGATGTGGAGCCTCTTTTCATGTACTTACTGGTCATTTGTTTGTTTTGGAGAAATGTCTATTCAGGTACTTTGATCATTTTTGAATTGAATTTGTTTTGTTGCTGAGTTATAGGAGTTCTTCATATATTCTCGATATTAACCCCTTATTAGATATATAATTTTCACATAGATTCCCCCATCCTATGAATTGTCTCTTTACTCACTTGATAGTGTGCTTAAATGTACAAAAGTTTTTATTTCACCAAACTCCAATTTATTTTTTTCTCATCTGTGCTTTTAGTGTCATATCCAAGAAATCATTGCCAAATTGAATGTCAGGTAGCTTTTCAACTGTTCTAAGAGTTTTATAGTTTTAAATCTTACATTTAAGTCTTTGATTCATTTTGAGTTAATTTGTATTTAAGTCTTTATTCATTTTGAGTTAATTTGTGTATACAGTGTTAAGTTCAGGGTCCAACTTCCTTCTTAATGCATTATGTAAGTCATTTTAATATAGTTCAGCATACATTTTGAGAATAATTTGCTTGACTTTGCCTTTTTATTAAAAACTAGAGGCCCAGTGCACAAATTCGTGCATGGGTGGAGTCCTTCGGCCTGGCTGGCAATTGAGGCTGATCAGGGCTGGCCAACCAGCTGGCCAGGGGAGGGACCACAGGAGGTTGGCTAGGGGAGTTCACTGACCACCCGGCTAGCCAGCGGGGAGGGACCACGGTAGGTTGGCTGGCTGCAGGAGGTTGGCTGAGGGAGTGTGCATCATAGCAATCAGTTGACCGGTCATAATGGTCGATTAGGCTTTTATATGTATAGACTTCTTTACTTAAATAGCTTGTTAGAGTGTAAATATATTTGCTATTGAAAATCAGTTTGTAATTGTCTAATATTTTTGTAGATTGAGCCAGTTTTAAGCAACTAAAGAATGAGTGTTTGTTTTTTTTATGGCTTCATTTTATTTTTGTTCTTTTACCTCTGTAAAGAGCCAATTGGGAATCTTGTCAAAGTAATTGTGCTATACCCCAGGTGCCCAGCCCCCACAAGAAATAAAAAGGTGCTTAAAGTTCATTTCAACAGTGCTAACTTGCCAGGAACCAAGGTAGTGTAGTATAAAGACTATAGTCATTAATTCTTTTTTTAAAAAAATCTTTATTGTTCAGATTATTACAGTGGTTCCTCTTTTTTCCCCCCATAGGTCCCCTCCTCCCAGTTCCCACCCTCTGTCCTTACCCCCTCCCCACTGTTCTCAGCCATAGGTTTACGATTTTTGTCCAATCTCTTCCCGCTCCCCCAACACCCCTTTCCCCCTGAGAATTGTCAGTCCACTCCCTTTCTATGCCCCTGATTCTATTCTATTCATCAGTTTATTCTGTTCATCAGATTTTTTATTCACTTGATTTTTGGATTCACTTGTTGATAGATATGTGTTTGTTGTTCATAATTTTTATCTTTCATTTTTCTTCTTCCTCTTCTAAAGGATACCTTTTATCATTTCATGTAATACTGGTTTGGTGGTGATGAATGTCTTTAGCTTTTTCTTGTCTGTGAAGCTCTTTATCTGACCTTCAATTCTGAATGATAGCTTTACTGAGTAGAGTAATCTTGGTTGTAGGTTCTTGCTGTTCATCACTTTGTGAGTATTTCTTGCCACTCCCTTCTGGCCTGCAAAGTTTCTGTTGAGAAATCATCTGACAGTCATATGGGTGCTCCCTTGTAGGTAACTAACTGCTTTTCTCTTGCTGCTTTTAAGATTCTCTCTTTGTCTTTTGCCCTTGGGATTTAATTATGATGTGTCTTGGTGTGGTCCTCTTTGGATTCCTTTTGTTTGGGATTCTCTGCGCTTCCTGGACTTGGAAGTCTATTACTTTTACCAGGTAGGGGAAGTTTTCAGTCATTATTTCTTCAAATAGGTTTTCAATATCTTGCTCTCTATCTTCTTCTGGCACCCCTATAATTCTGATGTTGGTACGCTTGAAGTTGTCCCAGAGGTTCCTTATACTATCTTCATTTTTTTAGATCTTTTTTTTTTTTTCTTTTCTGGTTGGGTGTTTTTTGCTTCTTCGTATTTGAAATCTTTGACTTGATTCTTGCGATCCTCTAGTCTGCTGTTGGATCTCTGTATATTATACTTTATTTCAGTCAGTGTATGCTTAATTTCTATCTGGTCCTTTTTCATATCCTCGAGGATCTCACTAAATTTATCGGCAGTCTCTAGAAAGTTCTTGTAAAACCTTATAACCATGGTTTTGAACTCTATATCCAATAGTTAGCTTTCCTCCATTAATGTCATTTGTGAGCTGTTTCTTTGTCTCCGCATTTTGGCTGCTTCCCTGTGTTGATAGAGTGGCTTTGTGTGCTAGGTGCCCTATAGGGCCCAGTGGCTCAGCCTCCCCAATTACCTGAGGTGGACACTCTTGGTGCACCCCTTTGTAGGCTTTCTGCACAGTCTTGTCATAGCTAAGCCTTGATTGTTGTTGGTATCACTGGGAGGAATTGACTTCCAGGCCACTTGGCTGTGAGAATCAGCTGTGTCTGTGGTGGGAGAACTTCTGTGCTGGAGACACCCTTATGGGGCAAGACTTGCTTCAGTGGGGCTTTGATGCCCAGAGTCTGTCCCCTGAGTGTGTCCCTTATGTATGTGAGGAGTTGTATTCTGGATGGTTCCACTCTGACCACTGGGTACACTGGCTCTTGGATCTCTAAGGAGGTGCTAATTTAGTCTTTGCCTTAGGCTACCCAGCCTTTTATATGCAGAAGCCTCTGAGTGCAGCTTGGGTGGGGTGAGGTCTGGGGGAATCATCAGGGCAGGACAAACAGCTATGGCTGATCCTCAGCCCAGCCCTAAGAGGCACCAGGTCTCAGTGTCCCACGGAAATGGCTGCAAGCAATGCCAAGAGAAAGCCGCTCTGGAGTTCCTCCCGGTGCCAAACAGTCCAGTTTCTCCCCATATGAGTCTGGATCCCCAGAAACTCGTCTGGAACTGGAGTGCAGAGCCATCGGAAGCTTGTGACTCCCTCTGTATAGATAAAGAGAACTGCGTCCTCAGTTGCCAGCCCTTTCCATGAGCCATTTCCGCGCGCACGTCCATACCTTTGCACTTTACTTCCGCACCTCCTTGAGTCTCAGTGTGTTTTTCTCTTTCTAGTTGTAGAATTTTCACTCAGCCAGCCTTCCCTGTGGGTCTGGGTGGTGTCCATTTTTTCTTTTCATTGTGGTTTTGAAATGGTTGTATGAGGCAGCAATTTCAGGTGTTTACCTATGCCGCCATCTTGGCTTCTCATAGTCATTAATTCTTAGGTGAGGTTTTTGGATTATTGAAAATTATGTATGGCATGTATTGATTTCTAGAGCAACAGTTAAATCAATTTTTGATCTTAGGACTATTTTACAATCTTAAAAGAATAATTGAGAATGCCACAGAACTTTTGATCATATGATATGTCAATGTTTTCAAATTAGAGAAGTGAAACATTTCAAAAATACTTACTAGTATTTTACTTTAAAGTAACAAGAACCTGTCCTGGCGAGTGTGGCTCAGTTGGTTGAGCATTCATTGTCCCATGCACAGAAAGGTCTCTGGTTCAATTCCCAGTCAAGGTATATGCCCAGGTTACGGGTACGGTCCCCGATTGGGGTTCATGTGGGAGGCAACCAATCTGCTTGTTGCTCACAGCAGTGTTTCTCTCCCTCTTTCTTCCTCCTCTCCGTTCCCCCCCCCGCATCCTCTCCCTCTCCCACCCTCTCTAAAATTAAAAATAACAATAACTCATTAATATTAACAATATTTTTATGAAATAAACATTTTTTAAAAATAGTAAAATAAAATTATTTTCCGTTTTTTGCAACTTTCTTTAAAGTTTGGCTTAATAGGCCATAGCCGGGTAGCTTAGTTAGAGCGTCGTCCCGATATGCCAAGTTTTCAGGTTTGATTTCGGTCAGGGCACATACAAGAATCAACCAAATAATTCGTAAATAAGTGGAACAACAAATTGATGTTCTCTCTCTCCCTTTCTCTCTTCTTTTCTTTCTCTAAACACACACACACAAAAAAAAATAAGGAAGAAAAAGAAAATAATAGTTTGGCTTAATAAAAGATAGCTGGGTTCTCATATCTCCTGAATTCATTATATTGCATTACCGTATTTTCTGGCATATAAGACAACTGGGCATATAAGACAACCCCCAACTTTTGAGAAGATTTTCCTGGGTTAAAAAGTCATCTTATACGCCGTAAAATACGGTATGTTGTTTTGGTTGAAATATATGAAGAAATTCAGTCTTATTCAGCTATGTGGTATTTTCAATAGATTTTTCACATAATTGTAAACCTTTGATACTACACTAAATTCAACAAATGGGACTTTATTAAAGACTAGAGGCCTGGTGCACAAAAGTCATGCACTAGGAGAGGGGGTTCCTCAGCCCAGCCTGCACCCTCTTGCATTCCAGGACCCCTTAGGGGATGTCCGACTGTCAGCTTGTGGCTGGATGGCTTTCTGCTGCTTCACAGCCTGTTGCTTGAACTTTAGCAGCTGCTGCACATGCATGGGCTGAGCCACCACAATCTGTCCTGTGAACATCGAGTGCGTGAGTCAAGCACAAAGGCAGGCTCACCCTGAGTTCCCTGTGCTTCCCTGAGTTACTGAGTTTTTCAGACAGACTGCCTTTTACAGAGAATGGCACTGGGATTGGGCCTAAGCTAGCATTCGGACATCCCTCTTGCAATCCGGGACGGGACCCCTTGGGGGATGTAACAGTGCGCCAAGTGGCAGGTGGCCAGAGAGGAGTTCGAATTGGGGCTAGGCACCACATTGCTCACACTCATCCCAGCCCATTGTGCCTGCTGTTGCCACTTGGTAGTGCTGCTGTGGAGTTGGAGAGGCTCCCACTGTGGGAGCACACTAACCACCAGGGGGCAACTTCTGCGATGAACATCTGCCCCCTGGAGGTCAGTGCACATCATAGCAACCAGTTGTTCCAGTTGTTCTGCCATAATGGTCTCTTAGGCTTTTATATGTATAGATATAGACTAGGGGCCCGGTGCACAAAAATTTGTGCACTGGGTGAGGGGGGTCCCTCTGGGGATGTCCACCTGCTGATGTGCCTGGCCAGCCTGGGTGAGGGGCCAATGTCTATTTGCAGGCTGGCCAAGCTCACCAGTGGAGACCCTAACCCCAGGGGGTGTGGCAAGCCTGGGTGAGGGTCTGAGGACAGTTTTCAGGCTGGCCACAGCTCCCACTGACCCTCCGGGCCATCAGCCTGGGAAGCGATAGGGTGGTGCCGGCCACCCCACACCCCATGGCCTCCCAGGAGGGGGCCTCGGCGGAAGCCGGCTAACCCCACCGCCCAAGGCCCCGGCCTGGGAAGCTTATGGGGTGGTGCCAGCCACCCAACACCCCACGGCCTCCCAGGAGGGGGCCTCGGGGGCCGGCTGGCTGGTCCCGCTGCCTTAGGCTCCCGCCTGGGAAGTGGATGGAGTGGCACCGGCCACCCCACACCCCACGGCCTCGCAAGAGGGGGCCTTGACGGCCGGCCGGCTGTTCCCACCGCCTGAGGCCCCCGCCTGGGAAGGCATCGGCTGGCTCAGGGTGCTGGATGCCTTCCCAGGCTGGAGGCTCCTAAGATGGCGGAGGCTGCATCCCAGGAGAAGCCGCACACCGGGGCTGCAGCCTCCGCCATCTTGGCTAGGTTAATTTGCATACAGCCACTCTGATTGGCTGGTGGACGTGTCTTAAGCGTCCCGAAGAAACGGTTAATTTTAATATTTCGCTTTTATTAGTTAAGATTAGTTGCATCTTGAAATCTAACACCATTCTAATGCTGTTACATTGAAATCTGTTAGTTTGTCTTGCACTTAGCGCTAAGGAACAGTGAGCCAAGCAATAAGGAGCAGCGAGCAAGAGAGCAGTAATAAGCGATAGGTCTGGGACTGTGAGGGGTCATGGGCCAGGCTGAGGGACTGACCCCCCTCCCCCCCAGTGCACGAATTTCATGGGCCTCTGGTTTCCTGATGATGTCATGTAAGCTGTTACACCACCATATTACAGTAGTACAGTATCAGAGAACACTAGAAGCCAAGTGTGATAACCTTGATCAAGTTCAGACTAAACATATTTTGGCAAGAATACTTAAAAGTGTTATTATATATGTAGCTTCACATCAGAAGCTATACACACGTTGTTATTCTACTCTTATTATTGCCTTGACCACCTTTTTCTTTTTACAATTTAATTTGTCAGTAAGCTTCTGGGTGCTGCTCTGCTACCAAGTGAATATCCTTCTCCCACTATTGTTTTAGCAACCATTGTTGATTTTTGCCTGCATCATTTATTACACTGACAGTTGCAGAATGGAGTTTTCTAATTGCTATTTCTTCCACATTTAATAACTCAAATTCTATAAAGAAGAATCCTCTCCCTTCCCCCCCCCCTCAGTCACTATACACTCAATTTTTACTTAATAAATATGTTTACAATAGATTTAGGTAGTATATATCATTTCCAGCTATCTCTTGTGTCCTTTGGATATAACCCCATCATCCCTTGCTTTCTGCATATAAGATAACTCAGATTCATCTTGTACTTTACCTGTATCAATCATGGAATCATCCCTTTAATCGATCCTTGTGTTTTTTGTGTGGATTAGTACTTAGACACCGGATCTGAGTGCTGGGTGTATTCATTGCTTATAGGCTCTTTCACTGAACAGAGCTAATGAATATGTTGAAAAAAAAAAGTTAAGATTATTATAATACCAATATTACTTTGAAGAATAAAAATTTCTTTCCAGTTCTTTTTGTCTTTCTGTTATTTCATGTAAGGATGAAGTAATAGTGATGTGTTTGTTCAACAGATTTGAACTAATTTTATCGTGTATACTTTAATTCAATAATCATTTAAGTTCATTTGTACTTATTTATCTTCAGTTTTTTAACTTTGTTTTAAATTTAATATTGGAGTCTTTTTTTCTTTTTTCTTTTTTTACTACTAAATGGCATAGAAGGCAGCAGTGTACATGTACTTGACCCAATTTTGAAGGAATCTCTCTGGCCTAAAGTAAATCAGGTCATGCAACCTAGTAAGCAGAAGACCTATTTATTGATGATAGATAATGTCAGAAGAAATAGTGCTTATTTATAAAACCAAAAGAGCTATGAGATTGAACTCATTGAAAGATGTAATATGGGTAAAGCCCTGTCTTAAAACAATAGTGCTAACAACATTTTATTCTCTGAAGAGGCTTGCTTTAGTAAATGTTTTAATTTCCTTTTAAACCTCCAACTGAAATGTTTTTTCAAGACCCTTTTAATTTTAAGTGGAATTATATCCAAATTCTAAATTTTAGATGGACCAGTAAGCTTTAAAAATGAAACTTTGATCCTTAGTGTTATAGTTCTTTAATAAGAAGGAATTAAAAATATTTTAGACCCCAGGAAAGTTATGTATCTTTATGGAAATACTAGGGGCCCGGTGCACAAAAATTTGTGCACTCGGGGTGGAGGGAGTCCCTCAGCCCGGCCTGTGCCCTCTCACAGTCTGGGACCCCTCAGTGGATGTCTTATGATGGCCCCAGTCTGCCAGGCGCCTTTTGTGTGTGTATGTGTGTATGTGTGTATGTGTGTGTGTTGCCACTGGGGACCTGCCCCCAGCCGCATCTGAGGCTCGAAGCAGTCCTCCTGTGTGTGTCTACCTGCCGGGGGCCTGCCCCCAGGCACGCCGTGGAGGCTTGGAGCAGGCACCCCCTCTATGTTAATCTCTCAGACTCTTGCCCTCCCCTGCATGTTGTTCTCTTTTTTGAGCTGTGTCCAGGGCTGGGTGCTGCTGGCCTCCCAAGCTTGCCTACTGCCCATCTTCCTCCAGCCACCAGAAAATAGGGAAAACCCCGCCTCATGGTCAGGCCAGCCTTTTCCTGCTCCCTGATCCCCGGAAGGGACCTGGGAAGCCACCAAGCAGGCTGCCAACTCTTTCCCACTCACCCGTCCCCTGCTGCCTTCCTTTCCCACTTCCCGGTGCCGCCAAGGGGTCTGGGGAGCTGCCAAGCAGGACCCCAGCCCCTGCAGCCTTGCTTTCCCACTCCCCGGTGCCTGCAAAGGGCCTGGGAAGCCCACCAAGCAGGCCACTGACCCCCCGCTGCCTCTTTCCCACTCCCCGGCCCGCCACCTTGCTTTCCTACTTCCTGGTGCCCTGC
>PVJC01041419.1:0-15387 GCA_004026665.1 Murina feae
GGCTGGGGGCAGGTCCCCAGTGGCCACACACACACACACACACACACAAGGCGCCTGGCAGACTGGGGCCATCATAGGAATCCACTGAGAGGTCCCAGACTGTGAGAGGGCCCAGGCCAGGCTGAGGGACTCCCTCCACCCCAAGTGCACAAATTTTTGTGCACCGGGCCCCTAGTAAATAATAAAATACATAGGGCAATCAAATTATAAGTACCTGATTTCCAAGACCCCATCAAAAGAAATACTCAGAGTAGCTAAATTTTTTTAAAAAATTAGACAGAGGAGCATTGTTGAAGAAGTAATGTGATTTGTTACCATAAGGCATAAGATTCAAAATTGAATGAACCCACTGAGTAGTCAGACAAATTAATGGGAAAAATCCAAATAAAGGCTCAGCATTGAGAAATATTAGACTAATGGCAACAAAAAAATGAAGAATCAAAAAGCTTCTATGATTGAGGAGTAAGATGGGAGGGATATAAACAAACAAACAAAAAATACAAATTTCCAGTAATACAATTACTTTAAACTCATTAATGGCAACACTGGTAGCTAAAAGATGATAAAAAATGCCTTTGAAGTATCTAAAGAGAATTATCTGTAATAACAGAAAAGTTATAATTCAAATATGAAATTAAAATGTATTTTAGCCCTAGCCAGTTTTACTCAGTGGATAGGGCATTGGGCAGCAGACTGAAGGGTCCCAGATTTCAGGGTTGATCCCTAGCCCTGGTCTGGGCACATGCTGAAAGCAACCAATTGATGTGACTCTCTCACATGAATGTTTCTCTCTCTGTGTGTCTTCCCCTTCCTTCTAGGCTTTCTAAAAATCAATGCAAAATATCATTGGGTGAGGATTGACAACAGCAACAACAAATTACACAAATATATTTAAACCTGGCTGTGTGGCTCAGTGGTTGAGCAAAGACTTATACACCAGGAGGTTGCTTGTTGTTTGATTCCTGGTCAGGGAACATGCCTGGGTTGTGGGATTGAGCCCCAGCTGAGGGTTTCTAGGAGGCAGCCAATCTATGATGTTTTTCACTCATCAATGTTTCTATCTCTCTACCCCTCTCCTTTCCTCTGTCTAAAAATCATTAGAAACATTTTTTAACAATTAAAAAAAAATACTTGCTGCATTTAAAATACTTGCTGCTTCCTTCCTTCCTTCCCTCCTTTTTTTTTTTATTTCAAAACAAGCAAGATCTCAAAATATCAGCATGCTTTATACAATAAGTTTCTTGAGGATGTGTTTCTCTAAAATTAGGAGTAAATAGAATATCCAAGATGGTGGCACAGGTAAACACCAGTACTTGCTGCATCTCACAAACACATCAAAATTACAACTAAAATACGAACAACCATCATTCAGAGACACCTGAGATCTGGCTGAATGGAAGTTCTACAACTAGAGAAGCAAAGAAGAAGGCACATCAAGATTGGTAGGAGGGGCAGAGGTGCTGAACAGGCATGTCCAACACCTATATGTGACTTTATTTTTTTAATTGGGAAGGAAACTTCTGCTGCTGAGGCCTACTGTGAGAAGCAAGGGGTCCCAACCCACATCTGACCTCCAGCCTAGGGTTCAAGAACTGGAAAGAGAAGTCTCCATAACTTTTGGCTGCAAAATCAGCAGGAATTGTGACTGAATGATACTGAGGCTGCTGGAGACCAAGGCAGTTCCTCTTAAAGGGCTGGCTCACAAACTTACATGGTCTCACTCCTTCTGAGCTCCAGCGCTGGTTGGCAGTACTGGGGGAACAAGAGACATATGAGGAAGAACTGGATTACCTGGCATCAGGGCAAGACTCTGGGGCACCTATCTCCCAAATGGGGGTACTAGAATAGGCTTGGACCTCCCTGACACAGAACTGACTAGCAGTCATATCTCAGTTTCCATTGGCCTGGCTCACACTGTTCATTCTGCCTTGGTGATTCTCTGAAACCTCTACCCTAGATGTTTGCATTGGCTTTTTCATATGAATGGCCTGTCTTGGCTAAGCTTCAAACTTTGCTAAAGTCTCTCAAACAAGCAGCAGCTGGTGCCAGCATGCCCCATACCTATCAACAAGAGGCCCCAGACTCAGCACTAGCACAAGCCTGCCTTGCTTTACAGCTTGGCATCACCTGGTGATTTCCAAGCCAAATATAAGTAGCAGTCTGTAGTTTTTGCCAGATGGCCCCAGACAGTTGCTGACTTTGCACCTCCTCAGAGACCCCTGAATGAGTAATCCCAGTGGACAGCTTCAGATCATATCAGATCACAATGCTATATATCTACAATTAACATACTCAAGGGGAAGATTCAATGAGACCAAAGCTCCACTGAACCAAGTCCTGCTCCATAGAGGTGTCTCCTGCACAACAGCTCTTTTACTGTAGTTGCAGGTGGTTCTCACAGCCACTTTGCCTGGAAGTCAACTCATCCCAGTGACACCAATAGCAATCAAGGCTCAACTACAACAAGACTGTGCACACAGCTCACACAGGAGCACACTAAAGTGCCCAACTCAGGTGACTGGGGAGGCTGAGTTGCTTGGCCCTACAAAACACCTACTACACAAGGCCACTCTACCAATTCTAGGAGACCTAGCACCTCTGCCTAAAACATAGAAACAAACACAGGGAAGCAGCCAAAGATATGTGAAGACAAAGAAACATGTCACAAATGAAAGAAAAGAATAAATCTCCAGGAGAAAAACTAAATGAAATGGTAGCAAGCAAACTACTGGATACAGAGTTCAAAATAATGGTTATAGGTTCTCGACAATTTTAATGAGAGCTTTAAGGGACTTTATGAGACTTTCAATATCTTAATGAGAATTTCAAAGACATTAAAAAAGACAAGTCAGAAATGAAGCATATACTAGCTGAAATAAAGAATAATTTGCAGGATTTCAATGGTAGAGTAGAGGATTCTGAGAATCAAATCAATGATTTAGAATATGAAAAAGCAGAAAACACCCAATGAGAAGAACAAAAAGAAAAAAAGAATCTGAAAATATGAAGATAGTGTAAGGAGCCTCTGAGACAACTTCTAGCATACCAATATTTGCATTATGGGAAGAGAGAGGACAAGATATTAAAAACCTATATGAAGAAATAATGATACACAAACCCTACATGGTGAAAGAAATAGACTTACAAGTCCAAGACATACAGAGAGTCCCAAACAAGAGGAACTCTAAGAGGCCCCTACCAACACACATCATAATTAAAATGCCAAGGTTAAAGACAAAGAGAATCTTAAAAGCAACAAGCAAAAACAGTTAATTACCTACAAGGGAACTCCCATACAACTTTCAGCTGATTTCTCAACAGAAACTTTGCAGGCCAGAAGGGAGTGGCAAGAAACATTCAAAGTGATGAATAGCAAAGACCTACACCTAAGATTACTCTACTCAGCAAAGCTATCATTTAGAATTGAAGGTCAGATAAAGAGCTTCACAGAGAAGAAGAAGCTAAAGGAGTTCATCACCACCCAACCAGTAGTACATGAAATGTTGAAGGTATTCTTGAAGAAGGAGGAGGAGGAGGAGGAGAACAAAAAAATTAGCAATAAATACAGATCTTCCAACAATTGAATCTAAAAATCAAAATGAACAGATTAGGAATCTAATAAACAAAATAAACTGATGAATAAAATATAATCAAAGGCATGGAGACATGGAACAGATGGAGCAATATAAGAGGGAAGGGGAGAGGCAGGAAGAGATTAACCAAAGATTTTCATATATGCATTACCTATGGACAGAGACAGTGGGGTGATGAAAGTCTGGGACAAGGCAAAAGAGCCAGGTAGAAGGGGATATGGGGAAAAAAGGGGGACATCTGTAGTATCTCAACAATATGTATTTTAAAAATAAAAAAAAGTAAAAATAAAATAAAAAGTAAACAAAGCAAGAAGAAACAAATGGCCAACCAAGAGAGAAGCAAAGACATTTCCTAGTGAAAGAGGCTCTGGATATATCCTCTTGGAGAGCAGCAGATGCAAAGAAAAATGTCATATACAGATTTACACACACACAAGAAAATAATAAATACCTTATGTGTTTTACCATATAAATAAGACTTTTATAGTCCTATTATATAATGTAGGGATGAATTATTACTGTCTTAGAATATCACCAAGTTATAAAATGAGGCACTTTTTAATTTCAGAAAACAAAATGTTGGCATGTAGAAGTGAATTTTGTGAATCACTGGCAAACAATACTATGTAATCATGAAAAGACAGCACTAATATTGATTTATCTAAATTTTACTACATAAGCATGCAGTGCCAATGTGAAGAAGGTAAGTATGTGAGTAGGTAGTGGATAATAAAAGCTCAATTTTTATCTTCCATGCCAAAAGTTGGATAAATTTAAATTGAAAATTTATAAAATGTATTATAAGTTCATTATTTAAATGCATAGAGCTTAATATCTGAAGAAGCAAGGAGAAATGTTAAAAGTTTATTTTCTTAGTAAACTGGAGATAGTGAGGTGTGTAATCTGAAATTGCTATTTTACTGCATGCCTTTTGCTGTGTGTGTGTTCATATTTATTTATTTATTTATTTATTTATTTATTTATTTATCCTATCTAACAAAAGAGCAATACGCAAGTTAGGCATCACTCCATCACAAAGATGGCCACCCCCGTAGCCACAAGATGGCGGCGCCCATGGCCACATCCTATCTAATCTAATAAAGGAATAATATGCAAATTAGGCAACCTTCATCACAAAGATGGCTTCCCCCATAGCCACAAGATGGCGGTGCCCAGTCTGGCTCAGCCCCACCACTGAAGTGGTCAGGCCTGTTAACCAGGCAGGTGGCGGGGGGCGGGGGGGAACGGGTGAGGGGGCTGAGGAGAGAAACAGGTGATCAGAGGGGTCTGGGAGTCCCTTGCCCAGGCCAGAGGCCTTCGCCAGAGGCCTCAGGGATGAGCAAGGGCAGAGCCGGTGATCAGAGGGGGTAGAGGCAGAGCTGGTGATCACAGGGGTATGAGGGTGCCCTATCCAGACATAAAGCATGGGTGAGAGGCCTCAGGCATGGGCAGGGGCAAGACCTGAGATCACAGGGGCCTGGACTCCACAGAGCCAGAGATTGGAGGGGCAGGGGCAGAGCCTGCAATTCCAGGGGTCTGGGCACCAGTGGAGCTGGCAAAGCAGGGGTCTGGAGGTCTCCTGCCCAGGCCTGTAGTCTTGGCCAGAGGCTGCTGTGGTGCAAGGGCAGAGTCCATAATTGGAAGAGCCTGTGGGTCCCCTGCCCAGGCCTGCAGCCTTGGCCAGAGGCTGCCAGTGGGGCAAGGACAGAACAGGAGATGGCAGAGGACTGGGCTCTGTGAAGCCAGCAATTAGAGAGGCTTGGGGGTCTTCTGCCCAGGTCTGCATTCTCAGCCAGAGGTTACATGCCTGGGCAGGGGTGGAGCTGGGATTGTAGGGGCAGGGGTTGAGCTGGTGATCAGAGTGAACTACAGAGGAAACACCTCTTCTTACCGTTCATTGGTTAAGCTCCCTGTATGCAACTGGTAATATTCTAAGTAACTTGGGTAATAAGAATCCTAAAGGCAATCTAGGGTTTTCCCACCACACTCCTGGAGAAAAAAAAATGAAGGTCCACTGCTGGAGGGCTAAGAAATGTCTTATCCTGCCCTAGCCAGTTTGGCTCAGTGCATAATGCCTCAGCCTGCTGACTGCAGGGTCTGGGTTCAATTCTGACCAAGGGCATGTACCTAGGATGCAGGCTCCTCCCTGCCTGGGGCCCAGGTCAGGGCTCATGCAGGAGGCAACCAATCAAAGTATTCCTCTCACTTTGATGTTTCTTTCTGTTTTTCCCTTCTCTTCCACATTCTCCAAAAATCAATGGCAACATATCCTCAGGTGAGGATAAAAAAAAAGAAAGAAAGAAATGTCATATCCTATGAAAGACACATCTTGAAAATGTCTAAAGAATGTTGTCATTTTTTTATGGTGAAGGGACTTGAGTCTGTGTTTGATGAAAACACCTTGGTGGTTGCGGTGACTGGCAGTGGCTGCAGCAAGGTGGTAATAGGACTGGTGACTTCCCCTGATTAGCCTGGTCACCTCCCACAAAGGGAGGTCAGACTGTGGCTTAGGCTGCTCCCTAAAGGGAGCAGGGAGTGAGCCTAAGCCATCAGTAGGACACCCCCTGAGGGCTCCCAGTATGTAAGAGGGGGCAGGCTGGGCTGAGGAACCTCCCCCCAGTGCACAAAGTTCATGTATCAGGCCCCTAGTTTATTTGTAATATACTAGAGTCCCAGAGTACAAAATTCGTGCATGGGTGTGTGTCTGTGTTCCTCAGTCCAGCCTGCACCCTCTCCAATCTGGTACCCCTTGAGGGATGTCCAACTACCTGTTTAGGTCCAATTTCAAACTGTCAGTCAGACATCCCTCTCACAATCCAGGACTTCTGGCTCCCAACCACTTGCCTGCCTGCCTGTATGATTGCCCCTAACTGCTTCTGCCTGCCAGCCTGATCACCCCCTAACCATTCCCCTGCCAGCCTGATTGACACCTATCTGCTCCCCTGCCTGCCTGATTGCCCCTAACTGTCTTCTCCTGCAGGCCTGGTTACCCCAACTGCCCTCCTCTGCAGGCCTGGTACATCCCCACTTCCCTCCCCTGCCCGCCATCTTGTTCCACATGGGGGAAGCCATCTTTGACTACATGGGTGTGGCCATCTTGTGTGTCAGAGTGAAGGTCAATTTGCATATTACCTCTTTATTTTGTAGGATTACAATACATATCACATTTTATATAATATATCCACTTATAGTATACTAGGGGCCCGGTGCACAAAAATTTGTGCACTCGGTCTGGGGGGGGGAGGGTCTCTCATCCCAGCCTATGCCCTCTTGCTGTCTGGGACCTCTCAGAAGATATCCACGTGCTGGCATGCCTGACCAGCCTAAGGGAGGGGCTCAGGGCCATTTTTAGGCTGCCCACATCTTCTTCAGGGTTCAGGTCCATACTGGGGTGCCTGGACAGCCTGGGTGAGGGTCTGAGGGCTGTTTTTAGGCTGCCCACGGCTCCCAATGACCCAATGTTTCAGTGAAGCTGGCTGGAATCAGGTTTCTGGGGTTTATTTATCTTCTATAATTGAATTTTTTTTGCCTTGAGTGGAGGCCTAGGCAGACAATGAAGACAATGAAGCCTCCTGTTTGCTCTAACTCCATGGCTTCCAGGTGCCATCTTGGCTGAACTAATTTGCATACAGTTGCTCTGATTGGCTGGTGGGCATGGCTTGGCTGATGGGCATGGCTTAGGTGTCTCAAAGTTATGGTTAATTTGCATATTACTCTTTTATTAGATTAGATATCTCTCTGATCAGTATGAAACTAAATGTATAGACAATAAAAAATATCTCCAATAATACAATAAGTCCTCAGGTTACATTGGAGATCTGTTTCTATGGCATGACCTAACGCAATTTTCGCTGTAAGTTGAAACCCACCTGCATAAGCACCTACGTCACTCACATGGAGCACATACACAGCAGTAATAAAACAGTAAAAAAAAAATTAAAAGAAAGATAACAATTCCTACCTTTACTTGTGGTAAATAAATAATAAATAACATAAAGTACATATGTACATATGTCAAATTGACGGAACTTTATCTTTTTGTAAATAAATGGGAGATGGCAAAGTAACCACGAAACAATGTACATTGAGTCCAATGTAACCTGAGGACTGTCTGTAAAAGCATAATATGCTAATTAGACTGATGTCCTTCCGAACGACCTTCCAGATGAAGCCCAGGATGCAAGGGAAGGCTGGGTCATGGGTGCCAGAGGGAAGCCAGTGCCAGCAGCCAGGGAAAGGAAGGCCTACTCTTGTATGAATTTCATGCATCGGGCCTCTAGTAGACTATAAAAGACCACAATATTACCCTCACGTAAATCATTTTATTCCTATTTTGCACAGAAGGAACTGAGAGAATATTTGGCAAAGCTGAGATTTATACTAGAGTTTTGCTATAGCTAGGGTGTTCTACCACATCATACAAACTTCTTCAAAATTGATTATTCCTTTTCCCTCTATCAATTAATACCTTAGGTTCTAAATGAAAAGCGTATTTATTTGATGTTTTCTCAGGAACACAACCTTGAGTTTCACACACCTCAGTCCTATTCCTTGTGAAATATCCCAGAAGGGGCTACAAGGAGAAGTGAAAAAAACTGGAGCTTTGAGGAGTGATATGGTAAGATACATCTGGATGAGGTGTGAGAGAGAGAAAATGGAAATATTTCATTCATATTGCTTTTCATTCTTAACTACGTAAGGTATGTAAATATGCTGTTGAATAACTGGTAAATGTGATTAATCCTAACCTACGTAAATGTTTACACATTATCTATACTGATGTTTAAGTAGAACGAATGTTATTACATGTTTTTGTTTGCTTTTATGCTAGAGAGGGGAGAATGTGTTAAAATAATTTCTCCTCTATAACTAAGAAAATTCTCAGTGAAGGATGTGAATGAAACAAAATTATTTAAACTCAAACACACAAGTTATTGAAATAACAGAATATATAATGCAAATAGTGCCATTTAAAATGATGCTAACAAATGTCTTTCCTGCCTCAAACACAAAAGGTTTCTGAAATGTCGGCATCTGTATTTTTAAGCTAGATTGTTTATAATACTAAAGAAGTGTATCAGTACTCTTTTCCAGTATATATTTATTAAGGAGAAAGTATCTACAAACCATATATACTAGTATCTGTGTCCATGAGTAATCAAAACTGAGAAGAGGCTTGTAGACCCAGAACACTATCTTAATATTATTGCTTCTTGATCAGATCACACAAAAAAATATCCATAATTGGAAGATTTAATGGGCTTTTTTCTTGCTACATTTTTCATTTGCCCTGGGTTTAGAAAAAAAAAAAATCTAGAGAAACAAGTAAAAGTTCCACAGTTCCTAAAATTGTATGATTTTCTTTGGCTCCTTCACCAGTCTACAACTGCAAAGAACCCATCTTTTCTTCACTTGTGCGATTCTTCTCTGTAGTTCCTGACACCCTTTTAATGCATTTTCTAAGGACCATGAGAATGACATTCCTTTCCGAATTTTCATCATTGTTCTTTAAAGCCCCAGCTTTTGTCATAGCCTTTTGCAGAAAGTAGATTGCCTATCTCACAACCACATTCCTTCGGTTCTGCTCATTATCACTTGGAGGCAGCCTCAGTTCTTCAGTATATTCATCTTTCTTTGGTCCAGATCAATAGATCATTTTAAATCAGTGCACTGGAGACTGAAAGACCACCTTTTATTATAGACTAGTAGTTTAAATGTAAGAGAGTGAGTGATTTCTTGAGGTTTGTGGTCCATAATTATATTAACCTTGGTCTCAGACCAAGCTATTTGAAACTTCTCACACTTCATTACCAGTCAATGTGTCCTTCTCTGTATAAGAATTGCATTGTTTGACTTTGAAAGACATGATGTTAAAATCCCTTTACAGGTTACTGATGTTTCTTTAGAAGAGTGGAACAAATTTCATGGTCAAAGTCAAAATTTCAGCAACTTTTTTATCACAAGAATATCTAACCCTGTGAATCCCAGACCACTATATTGTTGCACATGAGTTAGAGAAAAAGAAAGAAGCAAATTATTTTAATCATTACAATATTAATAATGTGCTTTACATTTTAGCAAGTGATTGTATTATATATTTGTGTTCAGTGTTTTCTAAATTAAATATATCTTCTCAAATTATAGAAAAAAACTAGTAATAATAATGATTGATTGCTTTTTTAAAAAAATTATTTTGCATCAACAGACTTAATCCTGCCTTGAGTTTAAAAAGAAAAATAGTTTGGGGACAGAGAGAAAATTTACTGAAATGGTTTCTTTTGGGAGATTTCTATTTTTTTAAGTTTAGTTTTTTAATTGAATTTATTAGGGTGACAATGGTTAATAAAATGATATGGGTTTCAGATATATAATTCATTCTATAACACCTCACCTTCTGGAAGATTTCCCTTAGATTATAGTGGAAATCTTTGAAATAAATTTAAAAAGTATAGCCCTAGCCAGGTTGGCTCAGTGAATAGTGTTGACCTGTGGACTAAAGGGTCCTGGGATTGATTCCCATCAAGGGTACATACCTGGGTTGTGGGCTGGGTCCCCAACGGGGGCATCCAGGAGGCAGCCAATCAGTGATGGTTTCATCATTGATGGTTTATCTTTCTCCCTCTCTCTTCTTCTCAGTACACAATAAAAATATATTTTAAAAAAGTTATGAATCCAGCCTAACTAGAGATTTATTAAAAAAATAAAAACAAGGTAAAAACATATTTATGTACTTACTTAATTCCTACTGAGGTTAACAGCTTGTCTGTAGTTTAAAAATAATCTAGATGAGAGATGTTTGATTTCTATAGAATAATTAAATAGCATAAAATCAAAATGTCCTCTTTTTGCTCTAAGAGAAAAGCTGGAAGACAAACGGGGAAACTATGTGAAGTCCCAACTGTTCCTTTTTACAAGAAAAAAGTCAGGAAAAGATTAGATGAGCAAAAAGGCAACTGAAGAAGGTTATCACCCAAGGAACTCCTTAAAACAAAGTAATACGTTCACTCAGCATATGAAAGACTGAGCATTTGCAGTTTTACTTAAATGGGGTTAATGATTTATCCTTTAAAGATCAGTGACAAATCAAATCAATGGTAGGTTCAAAATTAGAACTCACATTGTCTGAAAATTTTTAGGTCATGAACTGTCTTGAAAATTTTAAAGATAATCTATTCACTTGCAAAAACTTGGGATGGCAGAGATAGAAGTCTATTTAAACAGATTAATCATCTCCTAATTCAACATTTCACTAATTATCCCAATCATCTTTTAGGTATCCTGTTTTCCTAATTAATAATAAGATTTTTAATCATTGAACAAAAATTTCCTGAAATATAAATACCACACTACAAAATAAAGTTTTTCTCAGATTGTCACTAAAATAGATAATTTAATTCACAAAATTTTCTAATTAATGCAAGCATCATTTATGCTTTAATTTTCATTGAAAATTCATTGAAAAGTGTATTAGGACAATTTTATTCAACCAAGTACAGTATATTGATATACATATTTAAAGCATCTTATAAATCCTGGAACTTACATTGAACACAAATTTTCAAACTATGGTCCTACAAATTTAAAACACATATATCTTTTAGAGCTTATACTTAGGCCATAATTTTGCTTCTGATGATATCACAATCAATGCTATTTTTAATATTTTAAGTTTCATGGTTCAACTCTGGCTTAAATTTTGGAATATTCACTTTCACAGATATTTTATGGAGATCAAAATTGTCATTTTGAAGCAATTTCCATCTATTTATGTATTTAAATATCTTAGTAAATACTTTATCAGAACTTTACTGATACAAGTGAGAAGTCTATATTAGCACAAACTTCTACTCCCTGGTCCTCTAACTTCTCCTCCAGTGTATAGTATTTTCTAAGAGGAATGGGTTTTTTTTTTTTTTAAGTATTGCTTATGTCTATTATAGGATTTTCTAACTTCTATAATACTATGTTTTCTAACTTCAATTAGTGTCGACTGATGTTTGGGCTTGTTGAGAATTTTTAAATAGAATTACTGGAGGGAAAGAATTCTTTCATCCAGTCTCTTATACACTGGCATAAACATAGTTATTTGCCATCTAAATGTAAAATTGCCAAGCATTCAGACAGAACTCAGTAAATGCTTTTTAAAATCAACAGGTTCTTTGGATGTAGCTTTCTGAAATACTTGTTAATGATGAAGAACTGTGTGTGGAATTTTTCCTCATATGCCTTTAGCAGCAAGAAAATGAAAGAACAGTTGCCGCTACATGTTTACTCACAGCAGCTGTAAGATGGCTGACTGCAATGTGGCTACCTACCAGTTCTCAGTAGTCAGGTTGCTGGATTTAGCAAATAATTAATTGCAAGCACATCCTAGATGTATACACTCTGCCCTTACATACCTTTCCACTGCTGGGAACTGTTGCCACTTTGATGTGATTGTTTCAATGCCTCTTCCCCTTGCATCATTAGATGAGGCAGAGGGCATTAAACTTGGAGTCAAGGAGCTTTTAGTCCAGTCTCACCCTCTGCCTCTTAGTTAAATCTGAGCAACTTACCCAGCACCCTGAGGTTTAGCAGCCCCCCAGCAAAACAACAATATTAAACTACATGTACTCTAGGGTCATTCCCTTTATTTTCAGAGCAAAAACTATTATATTAAATGTATCTGTATATAATTAAACAAATGCTAAATTTTGTAATGTGACTATCATGCTTTTTACAAAACCCTCTTTTCCTAGAAAAATGATTCATTTTTTTTCCAGGTATAATAAAGTCTTAATTTATAAATTTGGATAGGTAAGAAATGTAGATTTTTATTGTTATTATTTCATCTTTGACTCCAAATTCCCATTTCCTCTGCTTTAAAGGAAACTTCACTTCTATGACTCTGGAAGTCATTTTGTTGCCCCATTTTGAGATCTTGTGCGATGCCAATATATGAGAGGGTGTTATCAGCCATAGGTCCACTAAATTACCACTGACACACCTTTTCCCTCTGCTCTCACCTCAGTTCTGGTGAGTCTCTGCGGATTCCATATCCATGTGAGAGATCAGAATCTTTGTTGACTCTATGATCCTGTCTGTCTAGGAGATCATGACCCCATTCCAATGAGGGGCTGGGTGGGCTGGCAGGATCAGGAAGCAGAAGAGAAGGAAGAGACGCAGTTTCTGTATTCACAGTGGTTCTGTAACAGGCTCTGGTTCCTGATATAAAAGGAACCGGAGGAATCTGTCTTTTTCCCATCCCTCAACCTAGGAACATCTTTTCTAGTGTGAAAGGCTGAACCTAAATCTTTAATTGTACACCAATGAAGCGAGTGAAAACAGGCCTGTTCAAGATCTGCCACCTTGGCCTCAAGAGAAAGTTTTACCTCTCCCTTAAAGTACTGAAATTGGGGACCTTGCCCATAATTAGTCTTATAACCAAACAAATTTTTGTGACCTATCTACATAGCAGGAAAAATATCTAATTACTGAACCTCTTCTCTTATTGTTCTATAAATTACCCTCCCTCTCTCTGAAACCTTAGTTCCCTATCTTATTCCTTGGCTAAACATGGCACATACTATACCTACATTTTCCTTTCTGTTTTTTAACCTTTCCCATACATACAAAATTAAATTTCTTTTTCTCTTGTTAATCCATCTCATGGCAATTCCACTTTTAGTCCAGCTAAAAGAATTTATCTTGTATTAAGGAAAAATTTTCCTCCCTAACATCAAGAAATTGGTCTTGTCCACAAATTTTTATATCTCCTTTAAAAATACCTTAAGTTTTGGCCCTGGCTGGTGTGTCTCAGGTGATTGAGCACTGTCCCATGCACTGAAAGGTCACTGGTTTGATTCCTAGTTTGGGCACATGTCCAAGTCCTGAATGGTACAGAAGGCGACTAATCAATATTTCTCTCTTTTTTCCTCTCTCTATCTCTCCCCTCCCTTTCCTCCCTTGCCTCTCATATTTCATAAATAAAATCTAATCTAATAAAAGAGTAATATGCAAATTAACCATCACTCTGAGACACCTAAGCCATGTCCACCAGCCAAGCCACACCCCCAGCCAATCAGAATGGCTGTATGCAAATTAACCCATCCAAGATGGAGGCTGGCAGCAACGGAGCTAGAGCAAACAGGAAACTTCCATTGCAACTGCCTGCATGAGCTGGCTGGGCCTCTGCTCAAGGCAACAATGTTTCAATTATAGAAGCCACAGAGCTGAAGCAAACAGGAGGCTTTGTTGCCTGTCTAGGCCTCCACTCAAGGTAACAAAGTCTCAATTATAAAGATAAATAAACTCCAGAAACTTGATTCCAGCCAGCCTCACTGGGACATTGGATCAATGGGAGCTGTGGGTAGCCTAAAAATGGCCCTCAGCCCCTCACCCAGGCAGGTCAAGACTGCCAGCAGGTGGACATCCCCTGAGGGGTCCCAGACTGCAAGAGGGCACAGGCCGGGCTGAGGGACCCCCCCAAGTGCACAAATTTTTGTGCACTGAGCCCCTAGTATATCTAAACTAATAAAAGTGTAATATTGAAATTAACCATCTCTTTGGGACGGGTAAGCCATGTCCACCAGCCAATCAGAGCAACCATATGCAAATTACCCTAACCAAGATGGCGAAGGCTGCAGCCCTGGAGAAACCGCACACAGGGTCCAGCCATAGCGCAGGACGGGAAGAGCAAGCAGGCCAGTGGCCAAAGCCGTGGGCGGGAGGAGCAGGCCGGGAAGAGGCTGTGGCCTGGTATTGATCATTGCAGGGCACACACATGGGCCTCCGAAGCTCTCCATGTGTGCCCCGGCCACCCAATGGCTTCCCAGGTGGAAGCCTGAGAGCGGGACCAGCTGGCTGGGAGGCTCTGGTCTAGGAAGCCATCAGGTGGCCAGGGGCACATGCAGGGAGGCATGTGTGCCACGGCCACCTGATCACTTCCAAGACAGTTGGTCCCGAGAGTCAATGGGAGCTGTGGGCAGTCTGAAAATGGCCCTTAGCCCCTTTCCCATGCTGTCCAGGCACCCCAATAGGGACCTGAACCCTGAAGGGGTTGTGGCCAGCCTGAAAACTTCCCTCAGCCCCTCACCCAGGCTTGCCACACCCTCATGGGGTGAGGGTCCCCACTGGGGAGCTTGGCCAGCCTGCAAACAGACATTGGCCCCTCATCCAGGCTGACCATGCACACTAGCAGGTGGATATCCCCAGAGGGGTCCCAGACTTCAAGAGGGCACAGGTCGGGCTGAGAGACTGCCCCTCCCCCCAGTGCACAAATTTTTGTGCACCAAGCCCCTAGTATATATATAAATGCCTTAATTTCTACAGAAGGAAAGGAAGAGGTTCAATTAAGTTTAGAATTTAAGTAAAACATGCATATGTAAAATATGAAGAGAAGCATTAAATGAATAAAATATAACTTCTAAACCAGTGGAGGAGAAACACAGACATAAAACACCTAAGCAGTTCAAATAAGGAAAAGGGAAAAAAGAAAAGCAGGAAAAAGTAGGGCATGTAGAAAGCAAAGTTAAGACATGAAATAAATATAAATACATTGGTAATCATAATAAGTATAAACTACTACAAATGAACAATTAAAGCTAGATATTATCAGATTGAACCTACAAAATTATATTAGCAACAAACTATTTACTAAGATAAGACCAAACATAAGAACACAAACAGGTTGAAAGTAAAAGTTTGGGAAACAAGAGATTGGAAAAATATTTATCAATGGAAGAGTGCCTTTAGCTAATTAAGTTTAAAACATAATAGACTTTATAGACATACATAACTGTGGTAATAAAAGAGG
>PVJC01041420.1:0-15363 GCA_004026665.1 Murina feae
ATGTGGTATTTTTCTTTCATTGACTGGCTTATTTCACTTAGCATTATGTTCTCCAGCTCCATCCATACTCCTGCAAATGCTAAGAACTCCTTCCTTTTTACAGCAGCATAGTATTCCATTGTGTAGATGTACCACAGTTTTCTAATCCATTCATCTGTTGATGGGCACTTAGGCTGTTTCCATATTTTAGCTATGGTAAGTTGTGCTGCTATGAACATAGGGATGCATATGTCCTTTCTGATTGGTATTTCTGGTTTCTTAGGATATATTCCCAGAAGTGGGATCACAGGGTCAAAAGGGAGATCCATTTTTAATTTTTTGAGGAAACTCCATACTGTACTCCACAGTGGAGATCTTAAATGTATATTGATTGATGAAGGGAGCCATCTGAAAATGTTACATACTATAATTCCAAGTATATGGCATTGTACTTGACAGAACTATAGAAACAGTAAAAAGATCAGTAGTCACAGGAAGAAGGAGGAGAAATGAATAGGTAGGTATAGCATAGGAGATTTTTAGAGCAATGAGTCTATTCTGTATGATACAGTAATGGAGGATCTGTGAAACTTCATTTGTCAAAAACCATAGACCTGTACAACCACAATGGACCCTAATGTAAACTAGGGACTTTAGTTAATAACATAAGAATATTGGTTCATCCAATGTACCACACTAATGTAAAAATGTTGATAATAGGGGAAACTGCAAGTGGGAAAATGGGGTGTATAGTAACTCTGTACTATATGCTCAATTTTATTAATTGTAAAAATTGTTTTTAGAGCTGACAGAAGCAAAAGGGTAATCTCTCCCATAATCCTGACACCCAAAGATAACTACCACTAAGGCATTCATATAAATATTCTATTTGTTTTATATTCATATGTATGTACACACATACACTATACACACACTGCTACTTATCTTTTTAAAAAAAATATTTTTTATTGATTTTTTTTACAGAGAGGAAGGAAGAGGGATAGAGAGTTAGAAACATTGATGAGAGAGAAACATCAATCAACTGCTTCTTGCACACCCCCTACTGGGGATATGCCTGCAACCAAGGTACATGCCCTTGACCGGAATTGAACCTGGGACCCTTGAGTCCACAGGCTGATGCTCTATCCACTGAGCCAAACCAGTTAGGGTTTATCTTTTTTTATATAAAAACTAGGGGCCCGGTGCACAAAAATTTGTGCACTGGGAGGGTGGGGGTGGGGGTCCCTCAGCCCGGCCTGTGCCCTCGGTGAGGGGCTGAGAGCCATTAGTGCAGGCCTGAACGTTTCCCACCGGAGGGCCCACGATTGCACACGCCTGGTGGGCCCACACCGCTGAGGGGACACACCTGGCGCAGAGTTGGGTGGCAAGCCAGGGGTGGACGCTGGTGCAGAATCCCTCGGTGGGGCCCTGCTGCTGAGTAAACACACCCGGGGTGGAGCTGGGCAGTGGACTGGCTTCGGATTCTCCGCACTGTGCAGCAGACGCTCCCGCACGCCCTGTGGAGGCCCCTGGGGGGCGGATGAAGGTAGCGGACCCTGGACGGGTGTTCCTAGACACGCTGCGGAGGCCCCCAGGGCAGAGCCAGGCAGTGGACCCAGGAAAGGCGTTCCTGGATGTCCCGCAGAGGCCCCCGGGGGGGCAAAACCAGGCAGCAGACCCAGGACGACTGCTCCTGCACACCCTGCAGAGGCCCCGTGCTCCTGCATGCCCCGGGGAGGCCCCCAGGGGGTGGAGCCAGGCAGTGGACCCGGGACAGGCGCTCCTGGATACCCCTCGGAGGCTCCCAGGGGCGGAGCTAAGCAGCAGACCCAGGACAGCTGCTCCTGGATGCCCCGAGGAGGCCCCAGGCCAGACCCCCCCTCCCACTGAGCTGACACACCTGGCACAGCTATGCCGGCTGGCCGTGGAGGCTCCCAGTGCAGAGCCGGCCTGCCAGCCTCCATCTTGGCTGGGTTAATTTGCATACAGCCGCTCTGATTGGCTGGTGGGCGTGGCTGTGAGCAGAGGCTCAGCCAGCCTAGGCAGGCAGTTGCAACAGTTTGCTCTAGTTCTATGGCTGTTGCTCTAGTTCCATGGCTGTTGGCCTCCATCTTGGCTGGGTTAATTTGCATACAGCCGCTCTGATTGGCTGGTGGTAACAGTCAATTTGCATGTTGCTCTTTTATTATAGAAGATTGAGTAGAATATTGCCTATTCACAAATTGTTTCTAATTCCCACAACAACCCTAAAAGGTTATTGTTTCCATTTTATAGATGAAGTAACTGAGCTGGTAAATGGTTGAACTAGGTTCAATTACCAATGTATTTTATTCCAGAGCCTATATATTTTTACCACTATACCTCTTTGTAAAACGTAACTCCTACTTTTTGTTCCATCTTTATTTAACACTTTACCTCTTTACAAGATCTACCAATCTTTCATACACCAGACTGCCTTCATGCAGTGAATTTCACTCCTGATGGTGTACATGCCCTTCCTGCGGAGTATTCCTTAACTCTGTGCCCTAGTACTGAGTAGGAAGTGGTAGCCCAGCTTCTTTTTGCTCCAGGGAGGCAAACAATGGGACTGGCATACATTTTTGGCAATAATATTGCTTCCTGTCTTCTGTATAAGCAGCTCAAAATTCAGGTGTTTATGAAAATTATTTCTGAGACCTAAAGAGCCTGAGAGAAAGGAGGGCGAGGGGTAGAGGCAGATGAAAAGGTAAAGAGAAGTGAATACATGTGGGTGCCTCGGGAAGAAAGCAGCCTCCAATGTTGGCTTCAGTGGAGACAGAGCTTGATTGTCCAAAGGGATGTAGCGTTCAGTGAATTGATAGCAGCCAGTTCAACCAGTACCTGTTGTGATCAGTGGGCCATTCGGGGAAACTTTAAAGAAAACCCTATCCCTGCTCCTTCTCTTGGTACCTATAGGAGACACTTTGAGGCTCCGAACAATCCTGGAAGCAATACAGAAGCACATCCATTCTTCCTCACTCATCTTCAAATTGGCCCAGGATGCATTCAAGATTGCTACTCCCACAGACAGTAGTACTGACAGCACCCTGCTCAACGTGGCCCTGGAGCTGGGGTTACAGGTATGGAGAAGTGGACCTTCCCAACTTTAGTCTGTTAATTGGCCTAAGGACAATTAACAGAGGCTAAGATCTCAGGGGACTAGGCATAAGCCAAATCTAGTTCTTTCTGTGTCCCCTGAACACAACTTCTAGCCTAGACACAAGGTAAGAACTTTACAAATCAGGCTCCATTTTGAAGTTAAGTCCAGAAGCAACATAGCTTTAGGATCCTCGGGTTTCGGGTCTTCTTCCCACCCACTCCCATTCCTCCAAGTCAAACAAGGTGTGGTAAATAAGCACCTTACTTGTTAGAGGTCATCAGTGAAGCCTTTGTCTGTTTTATAGGAGGTGGGGCTGAAATTAAACAAACCTATCTGTATTTATATAGAGAATAATGACTATTTAAAGCACTAATAAATACTTGTTGCATAAAGAAATGGCAAGTAGGGAGAGAAAGTTCATATGTTTAGCTCACTGGAAATGTCTCTTTTTGCCCAGGTGATGAGAATGACCTTATCAACCCTTAACTGGAGGCGCCGGGAAATGGTGCGGTGGTTGGTGACCTGTGCTACAGAAGTAGGTGAGTCTTCCACCTCCCTCTACCCCCAGGGTAAAGGAGTTCCTGGGCCCTACTGTTGGGACAGGACAACAAGTCATTAGAGCTCTCCTATTCCTATTACTGATGACCTGAGAAAGGATGGGGCCACTGGTAGAAGGTGCCTCTGCTCAGCCAGCCCCAACTGCCCCAGGCTCTGCCTCTCTGCTTGGACTATATGTTGATGTCAGCAGCACTTTGTCCCTCTGATCAGACATCTGAGAGAATGAATTGTCAACCACCAGTACTCAAGTGCATCCTTGCGAGATAGTTGACCCGGTGGTTTGGTCCCAGTCTCTATCCATACTTCTGAGAAATCCCAAACAACTTGGAGGCTCAGGACCCCATGTAGAGCCCAAAGCCCCAGCATAAGACTCTACCCTGAGAGGCCCCACTGCAGCTAGAACCTCCAGGGCAGATCCGGGGCTCTGCCGCTCCGTCCTTGTGATGGGCTAAGACCTGCTGAGACCTTCAGTCCTCTGACCAGGGGAAGGAAGGAATGGAAACAGGGTCTGGCCATCCGGGGTGCTCCCCTTGACCTGATTTGCCTCAGATCATCTCAAGCAGCTGAGGAGAAGGGAAAACTCATCTCTGCGGGCAAGTTCTGACCCCAAATGGTAATCTGGGCAGATGTGGATCGGGACCCGGATGGCCACAGCTGAGCTCAGGCTCTCCCTGACAGGTGTGCGGGCCCTGGTGAGCATCTTGCAGAGCTGGTACACACTCTTCACCCCCACCGAGGCTACCAGCATTGTGGCTGCCACAGCCGTATCCCACACCACTATCCTGCGCCTCAGTCTTGACTACCCACAGCGGGAGGAGCTGGCTAGCTGTGCTCGCACACTGGCCCTGCAGTGTGCTATGAAGGATCCACAGAGCTGTGCCCTATCAGCCCTTACACTCTGTGAGAAAGACCACATCGCCTTTGAGGCAGCTTACCAGATTGCCATTGATGCTGCTGCTGGTGGCATGACCCATTCACAGCTGTTCACCATCGCCCGCTACATGGAGCTCCGTGGCTACCCGCTACGTGCCTTCAAGCTGGCCTCACTGGCCATGAGCCATCTCAACTTAGCCTACAACCAGGACACCCATCCAGCTATCAATGATGTGCTCTGGGCATGTGCCCTCAGCCACTCTCTGGGCAAGAATGAGCTGGCGGCCCTCATTCCCCTGGTGGTGAAGAGCGTTCACTGTGCCACAGTGCTCTCAGACATCCTACGGCGCTGCACGGTGACTGCACCTGGTCTGGCTGGCATCCCAGGTCGCCGCAGCTCTGGAAAGCTCATGTCCACTGACAAAGCGCCACTGCGCCAGCTGCTGGATGCCACCATCAATGCCTATATCAACACTACACACTCACGGCTGACACACATCAGCCCTCGTCACTATGGAGAGTTTATTGAGTTTCTGAGCAAGGCTCGGGAGACCTTCCTGCTGCCACAGGATGGCCACCTGCAGTTTGCCCAATTCATCGACAACCTCAAACAAATCTACAAAGGCAAGAAGAAGCTGATGCTGCTGGTTCGAGAGCGCTTTGGCTGAGAAAGCAGACAGCCCACTGCTGGGGCAGCCTGGGCTTCCAGGTACCATCAGGTCAGGCCAAGGACACTGAAACATCTGTTTACCCTGAGAGGACCCTAAGCACCTGTGGCTGAACCAAAGGACCACAGGGCTAGGTATGGGGAGAGTCCAACCCTAGCCTGAACCTGCCTTGGCAAGGTTCTCAGTATAGCCCACTGTTCCTGGAGGAGCTGGGCCCTGCAGATCGATCAGAAACTCTACAACATGCCACCTCACGCCCCTATATCCTGCGTGCGTCCTGGGCATTGGCCCTCTCTCCTTTGGCAAACACAGAACACTGTTCCGTCTCAGGGATTGCTTAACCAGAGAAACAGAAGCATGTATGGTACTGTAAATATTATAGTATATGTGTTGCCAATTACATTGTAAAGTTGTAACTATTTATAATTCTGGTTCTAATTTCATGGGTACTTGAAATAGCTGTGGGTGGGAAGGTAGACTTGTTTTCTGAGGAGACTCACACCATTTCTCAGGTTTCTGTTGCAGAGTATATAATGTTGGCAGTGGAAGAGTGCAAGTGGCAGGGAGAAAAATGCCAGTTAGAATAAATCCCAAGTCTAGTCTATGCAGAAACTGAAGGGGTAGCTGCCACATGGTGAGTAAGGGGCTGGGCCAGGACTGAACTTAGACTTTGCTGCACGAAGCCATGAGGACACTGAAGCTCATGCTCCTGCCTCACACACCCTCCAGGAGCCTGCTGAACTCCTGAGAAACAAGATCAGGGAGCAGGTGGAGGTCTGAGAGGCCACTGAGCTCATACTGTTCATCTGCTCTGGTCACCGTTGTTAGTGTCTGGTTTCATCTCTCATTATGTATGTGTGTGTGTGTATCTGTATGGCTAAGTACATGTGTCTGCAGATATATATCTGTGCATACATGTATGTGCACATATGTGTATCTTTGTGAATACATGTCTGTGTGCTGGACTATGGGTTTCTGTGTGAGGGTATACACATTTGTGAACATGTAGGAATACTTATCTATGTGTTCATGTTGATACATGTTTAGTGTGGGCACACATGAGTTCATGTGCATAAACATGTTTGTGTGTATGCTTGCTCTCCATTGATGCATCTTTACATGTGTAATTGTGTATATTTCAACATGTAGGTATGTATGTGAATTTATATTTGAGCATCTGCATGAATGTGGCTCTTCTCTTTTTGCCAGATCTGTCTTCCCAATTCCTCTTAGTCTCTCTCACCAGCTAAACATGTTCCCCATGTCTGTGCCTCCTTTATTCTCTCAGCAAACAAGCTTCTAATCACTAGTCTATCTTAAAAGTGTCTTCTTCTGCTCCAGTTCTCTCCTCACCCTGTACTTGCTTTCTTCCTCTGCCTCTCTACCTCAAGCTTCCTCTACCTGCTTTGGTCACAGTCCCATTGGTTACTGATTTGGAGGCTGGGGCTGGGATGCATTTGGCCTTTCCCTTTCTAACTAGCTTCTAGTCCTAGTGGGCAACCCCTGTGTTAGCCCTGGCTGCCCTCCGCAATGTATGATATTCCTACTACCTTCCTGCCCCGTGCTCAGCCTAAAATTAGGAGGTAACAAGGGTATTCCGAAGTCATTTGGATGCCAGTGTCTTGGTGTTTACTATTTTATGTTTTAGTTCCTGAGTAGGGAATGGGGTGTGATAGGAAGAGTGGTATAGCTAGAGTGTGAACTAAGGACTTGTCTGCTCTACTTTCCTTTCTTTGACAAACTGTTTATTTCACCTTCTTTCCCCCCCTCCACACTAACCAGTAAGTGGTATTTGCTATTTGTGGCTAATGAAGTCTTACTGTTCAGCCATGGGCCCTACAACCTCTCAGCCCAACAGGTTGGTTAAAAAAAAAAAAAAAAAAAGCCACTCCCATTTCTGTATCACGATTGCCATTTTTTAGCAAGTATGTGAACTCAGTGCTTTTCTATAAATAAATCATCGATTATAGAAAAGATTTTTGTAAAATCAGAAATTGTGTTTTCTCAATAAATGGGGCTCTTCCCTCTCTTCTGCTTTGCCCTGGCTGGGACAGGGAGCTGGTTGGGCATATAGCACAGTGGTATAAGGAGATGTGGAGGACAAATGAATTGCCTGCCACACCAGACCCTACTCCAGAGCTCACAAACAGCTTAGAGCCTTATCCCAGGAAATAGGTATCATCATAACGGGCACTAACACCAAGATCCTGAGAAAACTGGAGGGTATGCTCAGGAAAGAATGCAGAGCAACCCTGAGCAACACAGGCACTTTTGTCTTCAGAGGCCCTCACCTCAGTGATGCAAGTCTAACTCTAACCCTGAGCAACCTAGCTCTAAGTCTTCATGTCCTCCCACCTTTTGGTATCCAAGCTGAAGGCATCTTACCTAGACTCCACCTTCCTTGATAGGCCTCTCTGAAGTATTCCAGCCATTCCTGTGCTCCTCTCTGATCTATACCCCCCTCTCTCCTCAGACACAATTTGACCTCATAAGCTGTGGGGACCCTATTTCTCTGCAAGTTTCATAGCTCCAGCTGTTAGGAAACTCTACCCAAACCCATGCAGCTCTGGGGCTCGGAGACCTGAAGTCAAGATGGTGGGGAGAGCCCTAACATTAAGTCCTACAGTACACACTCTGATATCTGAGTTCCCATGACTCTGGAAGAGGATGCAGACAGCGGCCCCAGGGAAGGAGCAGACACTAAGAAGGAACTGAAGATAAGGGTACAGATCTTTCACAAACAAAACCACATGTTAGACTCCAATTCTGGGACTTTTATTCTCCTGAAAACAATCTTCTGTGTTGGTGGTACTTGAGGAGGAAAACTGTGTGCTCAGTTCCGTCGAAGCACACGTGAGTATTTGTGCACGGCATCCACAAAGGCCCCCACATGTTCTGGGTCCATGTCAGGGTAAAGTCCATGGCCCAGGTTGGCAATGTAACGCTGTGGCCCAAAGTCATCTAGCATCTGCTGCACCAGCCGCCCGATCTCCTCCTGGGGGACCAACAGGGCATTAGCTACAGGGAGGGCTAGCAAGCCTCTGTCCTCCCTATACATAAGAGTGACACACATATATATAGGCGATTCCACCCAGTGTTATTCATTCAGTCATTAATTCAGAAAAATTTATTGGATGCCTAGGATGGGCCAAGCACTAAGAAAACACAAATAAAACACAACAATGAAAAGAAATTCCTGCCTTCCTGGAGCTCACATGTTGTGTATGGATGGGGTAGATAGGAGAGACATAAACATACAATAATACAACCATATCTACAGCCATGGGAGTGCACAGAGACAAACTCACAGACATACACAAGGACTATGGTTGTTACCTCAGGTGCATACAGGGCACAGGGGTCCAGATTGCCCTGCAAGGTCACATTCTTCCCCACACGTTCCCTGGAAGCAGAGTTGGTGCTATGTTCTGGTGACTACACATAGGGCAGCTGCACCCCCTATACCTCACTCTCCATTACTTACCGGGCTTTCTGTGGGGCCACTGTCCAGTCAAGCCCAACCACTTCGTAACCAGACTGAGCCAGTTCCTCCAAAGCAAAATGTCCATCCTTAGCAAAGACAATCTGAGGGAACAAAAAGACAGATTTCTGAGCCTACAAAGGGCCTTCTTTGCCCACTAACCTACCTCAGCTGTACCTCGGCTGCCCTCCAGTGGTCACTTCATTCCATGCAGGACTTATTCTGAAAGTCCCAGTCCCACTTTCACTCAATTCCCATTCTTACCATGGGCACTGGTGCCAGGCCTGCCTCCTGTAGCATGGCCTTTACTCGCTTGGCCACATCACGGATGTAGGGCAGCGCAAACTTATTGAAGAGCTGTGGGCCAAGATGCCCTGCGTGGGACTCAAAGAGCTGCAACGCCTACAGTTAGGTGGTGGTGAAGAGAAATAGTTGACATACAAAAAGGAAGTATTTCAGACCCCACACATAGAATGGAACTCAATTTTCCCCAAGTGACTTCAACCCCTGATACTGCCTAAGCCTAAAAACCCAGTTCCAGTCAAAAAGTTCTCTTTTCCTCCAGATCCCAGTGCAACCTTTGGTCTTTGAACACATGAAACATTAAGCACCCCCCCACACACACACCACCACCACCACCAGTGTTGGGTGGACTTAGCTGCGCCAGTCAGGTCACTGCAAGCTAAGCTGCTTTTGTGCCTGGCATTAAGACACCTACCCTCTCCCAGGTGCAGGGAACTATGTTGCTTCTGGTCCTTATGGACTAAACCTCAGCCCATTTGTCTCTCCCTCAGGACTCACCTGGGCACCAGCAACCACTTGTCCCACCAGATATGGTACCAAAGCATCAGTGAGGATGCGAAGCAGCTGGTGACTGGCCTTCGGTCTCTGGTAAAGCCAGCGCTTGGCCTGAGCCATGGTGCTTGAGCCGCCACCCTCAATCATGTATGCCATCAGAGTCCACTGCAAAAGGATACAAAGAGAATGCACAGGTGTAGAAGTCTAACTGACTCTTCCTTCCCTTGCCTATACTAGACCTGCCAGAGTGATTGCCCCAGGCCCAAGTACCTGCCCTGTTCCACATTACCGGGGCACCAGCAAAGCCAATCAGGGGCACACGTCCAGCCAGCCGTTGTCGAGTGAGGGTGATGGCCTGGAATACATAGGCCAGCTCAGAGACCACTGCTGCGGGGTCCCGGAGGCGCTCTAGATCCCGCTCTTCTCTTAATGGTTCTGGGAAACTGGGACCTTTGCCAGGCACCATGGTCACCTCCATGCCCAGTGCCTGGAAGGGGAGAAAACACCTGTGTTTCCAACCTGTAACTCCAAGAGGAAAAGTTCTGTTCAGCTCATGCCAGGAAAGAGGAAAAGGAGAATAAAGCTCAGCCAAACTCCATCTCTTTCAGCCCAACTTTTCCCCACTGTCTATATTCCATCCAGAATCAGGTTTGAGCATGTACCTGAGGCACGACGAGGATGTCGGAGAAGATGATGGCAGCATCCAGAGGGAAGCGACGCAGCGGCTGTAGGGAACAGCAGACAGGTTGCTAAGTGGTGAGCTGAGAGCATAAATCCCTCCCTCTTCTGTGGGCCCCTCACCTGCAGCGTCAGTTCACAGCAGGCCTCTGGGGATCGACAGGTGCTGAAAAAGTCCTGGGCCGCCCGAGTTT
Source organism: Murina feae (assembly GCA_004026665.1). Taxonomy (NCBI): domain Eukaryota; kingdom Metazoa; phylum Chordata; class Mammalia; order Chiroptera; family Vespertilionidae; genus Murina; species Murina feae. The sequence goes on from PVJC01041420.1 coordinate 10,348, forward strand.
CCCTGAACTCTGCAGACAGGAGCGGGAAGGCAGGGCTCACCCTGGAGGAACCTCAAGAGCCCTCCCCTGCACCTCAAAAGCTTTTTGCTCTCCAGGGTTTTACCTCAACTCAAGCCCTGCCTCTGACCTGGTAAGTAGCGGCCTGCCTGCCGCATGCACCAGACCGGTGTGTAGTCGGTGTCTTCCCCCCAGGCCGCTCGCAGAAACGTGTCATTCTTCAGCTCCGGAAAGCCCTGGGGCCTGGAGTGAGGGGCGGGAAAGGGCGCAGGTGTCAGTAACTGGGCTGAAGGGTGGGGAAGGCTCAGGTCCCTAAGGCGGACTCTCTCCAGCACCGTTATCTGCTTTCCCCAGATCGGCTCCCAGGCCCTGGCCCCGGCCCATCTGCCCCCTCTCTGCCTATCAGGTGGAGCACAAGACGGAAGGGCTCGCGCTGGGGCCTCTACCCCACCCACACCCCAGCTTCCCCAAGCTCAAAGCCACTGGGAAGACGGGAGGGGGGTGGGAGGGGGTCAGCAAGGAGAGTCAGGGTCTCTGGACCAGAAAGTCACAGGAACAGGAGTACAAGCGGGCTGGTTCCGCATGTGGGAGCTAGTCAGGAGGGATCACAGCTGACGCCGGAAACAGGGATCCTCGTGAAGATTAGCAGGTCCTGGGAGCATGCCCTTCGAAGGCCTGGGGGACGCACTCTCCACCTGTGGGTCCTACGACCCTTTCACAGGGGTCGCCTAAGACCATCCTGCGTATCAGATATTTACATTACGATTCATCACAGTAGCGACATTACAGTTATGAAGTAGCAACGAAAATAATGTTACGGTTGAGTGTCACAACATCAGGAACTGTATTTAAAGGGCCAGGAGGTTGAGAGCCACTGCTAGGCGGACCCTGGGGTGGTTTCAGGGATCCAGGTTGGAGGATTTTCGGGATCCCGGGCCTGGGCTCGGGGTGGGGGCTCTCCGGGGGACGCGGGCGTACGGACAGATTCCTCAGCTACAAGTTAGAGCGGCGCAGAGAACTCACCCCAACCCGTTCGCCTCCATGATAAGATGTCAGTAACTGCGAGCCAGTCCCACTTCAACCCGAGTGGGAGCCGGCCCCGCCCCAGGCTCCGCCCCTTCCTGGACTGAGCCCAGGCGGTGGCCATGTTGGTAGTCACATGATCGGACTCTGGCTGTGGGTAGGGCCTCTGACCTCACTTCACCGTAAAGTCTGGTGTAGCGACGCAGCAAATACCCCACCCCCAGCCCCAGAGTCTAAACTACACCCTTCCCTTGGTTTGAGGAATGTCACTCCTCTGAAGTCCTAGGAATCCCAAAGACTCAACCCAAGTCTCACTTCCACTCCCACTGTCCATGATCCTAAGAATCCTACCGTGGATTATGGAACCAAGCTGTACAGGAAACGTAAATCATTATGTATATTACTAAGAGTCTATAATTGGTGCGAAAGTTACAGTGGTGAACAAGATACCCCCCCTTCCTTTAAGGAGCTACGGACTGATGGGGGGGAAGAGGAATCAGCACTCACAATGTGTTTTTTCAATATGATTTTATTGATTTTTAGCGAGAGAGGAAGGAAGAGAAAGCTATCGATGTGAACAATGTAAGTGAACATGGATTAGTTGCCTCCCATACACATCCCAACTGGGATTGAACCGGCAAGCTGGTTGCATGCCCTGACATGGTTACCAGTGAACTTTCGGTGCATGGGACCATGCTCAACCAACTGAGGAGCCACACCCGCCAGGACACAATAATGAATGTTTTAAGAAGAAAAAGCTAGAAGCAACTTGCAAGGGCTCCTCGCTTAACTGGGGAAAGCAGCGGGGTGTTTCAAGCAAAGGGCACAGCATGTGTAAAGGGAAGAGGCAAAAGAGCAAATGGCTGTTATTATGAAAACCATGATCAATCTGTGGAATGTAAGAGGTTGGAGGTGTCTACAGAGTTCGGGTCATGCAGGCTCTTGTGAGGTGCATTTGTTCACTTTATTCTGTAGAAGTGAGATAGCATACAAATAGCTTGAAGAGAAGGAAAGAGAAGCACCATGTTCCTAATTTTCTAGGGAGATGGAAAACTGACAAAATTACACAGGATTATTTATTACTTATTTCTTGATAATCTCAATTATTTGGAAAATATATCAAAACAAAGTTTCCACCCTGGCCAATGTGGCTCAGCTGGTTGGGCCCCATGCACCTAAAGGTTACCAATTTGATTCCCAGGGGATGTGGAGGGGGGCATGCAGGAGACAGCCAATCAATGTTGTGCTCTCACATGAATGTTTCCTTCTCCCTCTCCCTTCCTCTCTAAAAATAATTTTTTTTAAAAGCCTATGAAAAACAAGTTTCCACCTAATGGTCCATCAATAGTTGACCAGATAAACAAAATGCTGTATATACATACAGTATTATTCAGCCATAAAAAGAATTTAAGTTCTGCCCTAGCGAGTTTGGCTCAGTGGATAGAGTGTTGGCCTACAGACCAAAGGGTCCCTGGGTCGCAGGCTCCTCCCTGGTCTGGGCCTGGTCAGGACTCCTGCAGGAGGCAACCAATGAATGTGTTTCTCTCATGTTGATGTTTCTCTCTCTGTTTCCCTCTCTCTTCCGCTCTCCAAGGAAAGAAAGAAAGAAAGAAAGAAAGAAAGAAAGAAAGAAAGAAAGAAAGAAAGAAAGAAAGAAAGAAAGAAAGAAATTTAAGTTCTGATACATGCTACAACATTGTTGTAACATGCTTTAGTGAAGTAAGACAGACACAAAAGAACACATATTGTATGGTCCCACTCTCATGGAATATCTAGAATAGGCAAATTCGTAGAGGTAAGTAGATTAGAGTTTACCAAGGGCAAGGGAAAGGAGGCAATGAAGAATTAATTGCTAAAGGGTACAAAGTTTCTGTTTGGGGTGATGAAAAAGTTTTTAAAATTTATATAGATAGATAGATAGATAGATAGATAGATAGATAGATAGATAGATAGATATTGATTTCAGAGAGGAAGGGAGAGGGAGAGGATGATAGAGACATCCATGATTGAGAGAAAATCATTTATCGGGAGGCAGCCGCACACTGGGATACAGCCCACAACCTTGGCATATGTCCTGACGGAAAATCCAACCCTGACTCTCTTCTGGTTCATAGGTCAACATTCAACCCCTGAGCCACGCTTGCCTGGCCACAATTTTTAAAAATTAATGCAACATATTTTTTTAAAACCATTGAATCATAGTTTAAATGGGTGAATTGAATGGTATGTGAATTATATTTCAAGAAAACTTTCTTTAATATGTATTTTTTATTGATTTCAGAGGAAGGGAGGTAGAAACATCAATGATGAGAATCATTGATTGGCTGTCTCTTGCAGACCCCCTACTGGGGGGGGGGGGATCAAGCCCGCAACCCAGGCATGTGCCCTTGGTCGGAATCGAACCTGGACCCTTTAATATGCAGGCCAATCAATGCTCCATCCACTGAGCCAAACCCACCAAGGCAAGAAGATATTTTTAATGGGGGTAGGGGGCAGTTTCCTTTCCTTCCATGATTGTACTTCATCAACGCTCCTGCGCATCTTTTTTTTTTTGCCTTCTTCCTTCCTGTCCTGGCCTTTCCTCCCATTTGGTTCAGAATGACTGCGAGAAACTGGATAATGATCATCAGTATCCTGGAGGCAGCCAATCGGCGTTGCAATAACCAGGACCAAGCCTGAGTGACTCAAGTCTCTTGCCAGTGGCAGGGCTGGGGAGGAGGTTATACTCCCCATCATTTAAGTCACTCTGCCCCTAGGACGGGGAGCCGAGAGGATGTCTAGAAAATTTAAGACTCTTGTGGTTATAGTATGACTTGTTAGTGAGGAGGCAAAACCAAAGCCAGGAGACCAGGAAAATGATGGTTGCAATGATCCAGGACGGACAGAGTGGTGGCTTGACTAAGGGTGGTAGCAGACACGGGGTAGCGAAGGGGAGACTGACTGGTCGGGTAGAAACTACTGAACTGGGTCGTCTTCGCTGAGTGGGCGGCGCCGACGTAGTAAGGCCGTGGATCCGAGTACAGAGGGCAATGCGCGAGGTGCGCGTAGTCCAGAACTTACGGCGGAGGCCGGCCGCGGGCGGGGCGCGCTGAGAGGGAAGCTCAGTCAGCCTCCGGGGCCGCCGCTCCCGAGCCGGTCGCTCCGGGGCTTTCCTCCGCCGCCTTGCCATGGCGGGCCCGGGCCCGGGCGCGGCGCTGGAGACCCCGCGGCAGCTGCTGGGTCGAATCCGCTTCCTGGCGGAGGCCGCGCAGAGCCTCCGCGCCGGACGGCCGCTGCCCGCGGCGCTGGCTTTCGTGCCGCGCGAGGTGCTCTACAAGCTCTACAAGGACCCCGCGGGCCCGTCGCGCGTGCTGCTGCCCGTGTGGGAGGCGGAGGGCCTGGGGCTGCGCGTGGGAGCGGCCGGCCCGGCCCCGGGCCCCGGCTCCGGGCCCCTCCGCGCCGCCCGCAACAGCATCGAGCTGCGGCGCGGCTCCTGCGTGCGCACCACCGGCGAGGAGCTGTGCAACGGCCACGGGCTCTGGGTGAAGCTGACCAAGGTGCGCCCAGCCCGCCCTGCGCCCCGCCAAGGTCCCCGCAGCTGGGAGGCCCCGGCTGTCCCCCTCTCTCTCCGCACTGAGTTGGCATCGCGTCCGGTGCCCTTTGCCTTGGGCTGGGCAGCTCCCTGACGCCTGCCCCCATCTGACGCCTCCCCGCAGGAGCAGCTGGCCGAGCACCTGGGCGACTGCGGGCTGGACGAAGGCTGGCTGCTGGTGTGCCGCCCGGCCGAGGGCGGGGCCCGCCTCGTGCCCATCGACACTCCCGACCACCTGCAGCGGCGCCAGCAGCTCTTCGGCGTGGACTACCGGCCGCTGCTCAGGTGTTGCACTTGGAGGGGCGGGGCTGGCCGTCGGTGGGCGGGGCCCCGGAGAGTTGGGAAGAAGTCTGGCCCCGCCCTTTAGGTGGGATCGGGGCGAAGGTCGGGTTTTGAGCAGGAGGGGGCGGGGCCTGAAGGGGGGG
>PVJC01041421.1:0-15368 GCA_004026665.1 Murina feae
GCAGGATTCTGATCAGCCTTGTCCCTGTGGTAACTGGACAGGTTTCCCAGAGAGACTCTTGTGTATAAAGCCTTCTGAATCTTGTGCTGAGAACTGGCACAATATTGTTTATATCACATTCTCTTATTCAAGGCAAGTTACGTTGCCACATCAGATTCCAGGAATGGAAACTAGAGACTCCAACAAATGATAGGAAAAGCTACAACGTCATATTGCAATAGGTGTGAAATAATAACCAAAATTTGGGGCCAATTCTTTTGCAAACGACTCTGGTGGGGTACATATGTTAACTATCACATAAAGACTGTTGACTGACTAAATGAGTGCCTAAGTGACTGTTCCGTGATGAAGAGAAGTAATACAATTCTCAGGAATTCACTGGGAATCTTATAGATGCCAACATTGTTTACAATATTTTGTAGTCACTCTTTATATGAATAGACTATGTTGACTAAATTGAGTATTTGTTTGCTTTTTCTAATTATTTTATTTACATGCCATTTTCTGAGGTTTTGTTTTCGATATTGATAATTCAGTTATTACTAAGGAATATTATTGTTCAAACTCCTTTCTGAATAAAATTTTCAAACTTTTGTTTTATAGTATTGACCTCACTGAATTAATCCTAGCCTTTAAATATTTTTTTTCAAACTAAAAACTTATAAGGAAAGTAGAACTATTATTTATGTTTTAAACAAAACTAACTGCTTATCAAATGTAAGAGGTCTTCTATTATAAAAATTTACTTTCAGGCAAGTTTTCTCTATATTTTCAATATCTATTCTTCCTTCCACCACAAAATAATAATTATTTGAATAGGACTTTTTAATCCAAACCATATCTTCATTTCTACTGGTATAGTTTTTTATAAAAGGAAGAGCACTTTAAAAAAAAACAAAACTGGAAATCATCCCAAATTAAACATCTGCCCACATGCAGCACATCTCAAAGGAAAGGCACAAATCTGTGAGGGCATAAGCAATGCAAATATAATTCAATATGTCAGTAATTCTCATATTAGCTCCTGGAATTTTGCTACATAAGACAAAGTAGACCTCAAAAGTGTGATGGTAGATACTTGTTCAAATGCAAATGTGAAATGCATTAGTTTCGAATACATGCAGACTGCGAACGTGATTTGGGCTGGCATTCTACTTTGGTAGGTCCACAAGTTAAATTAGGTTCAATCTCGTAATTGCACCTGCAGTTAGCATAGCAGAACGAAAAGATCAACGCTAGGTTATGGTTCAGGCACAGACAAGGTACAGGGTTTTATTGTCCCTCAGTTTACTTCACTGTGTGACGCTATTAAAATTTCCACAGAGTACAGCCTTACACAGAGCTCAATCAGACAACGGGTAATGCCCTTTTGAGGGAGTTAGCTCATTTTCTTTTTATTGGTTGTAATGTGTGTGGCGCCAAGCCACTAGTTTCATCTTAATTGCTTTAAAAAAAAAAAAGAAAGCTCGTCTAAGTTGACAGATAAATTAAAAATGCAACTTCACCTACTATTTTTTTCTGCTTTTCATCTATGAAAAAAATTAGTTTCATGGTATAATAATCTTCTATTTGTTTTATTTCCTTGTAATGGTACCTCATGGCTGCCTCCTATGCCCTAGAGATGGTAGGAAAACAAAATTTGAGATTAGAAAGAATCTTAAAATTCTCTATCAATGAACCCATTTGAATTTAAAACTTATTAGGAGTAACAAACATTTTACAGAAATCTTCTAGAGAAACTGTATACGCAGTCTATTAATATAATTCAGATGTCCTCTCTGGCTATTCATAGGCAATTGTGTGTGTGTGTGTGTACAAGTAGTACTACCTATATATACAAATTGGTGTTTATAGACAGAAAACACCCATTTCTTTATTATTTTACTATGGTTACAGACTGATGACCTCATTATTAAAAATGGAATTCTTCCCTCTAATTAAATCTATAATATATTTCATTTACAATTTGTATGCAAATGAATATATTTCTACTTGAAAACCCCACTGGGGAAATTAATAATTTTAAATAAGTGAAGAAAAAATGGTTTTACTATTAAATGGAATTTCCTGATGGTACCCACACAGGAATGTCAACCTGTGAGAAATAAGTGTATATATGATTATTTTTCAAAGAACTTGAAAAGTAGACATTAGTCTTTACATATGATGATTCTCTGATATGTGATTTCTCAAACCACCCAAGAATAAGTAATCAGAATTTCCTCTTTGTCAACTAAACTTTTCATTCAGCCTCACTGCAACAATCTGAAACATTGCTTTATCAATGTCATCTATGCTTTACTTTTGACCAAAGACCTGAATTCCTTCACAGCCATATTACTTAAAATATTACATAAAATATCAACTTAATAGTTTTTTAACAACAAAGAATATGTTTTAGACACAGTATGCATTAGTTTATATAAATTATTAAAATCTATATTCTATTATATTTATTTTCCCCAGATTTATTGATTTATAACTGATAAATAAAATATAACCTATATTATAAATATTAATTTTCCCAAGCAGAAAAAATGTGCAGTGAGGCCAAATATATTATCTGCTTGAATCTCCCATTCAATCTAGGATTCCCTTATACATGATCCCTAATTTCTGCTCTTAAAAATCATCTGGGAACAGGAGTCCATTGTTTCCTTAGGAAGATGCTGATACTCTGATATTAAGGTATTATACTGAGTTAATCTTAATTATTTTAAAACTGAATGTACCAATGATAGTTCTGCCTCTGAAACTGGAGTTCTTGATTCATTTGCACATGAACCTTTTTCCAAATATGTAGTGGCAATTGTGTTAACAACAATACTAGTAACTAAAATTTATTGAGTAACACATTCCAGGAAAGGTTCACTGTGCTTTGCATATATCTTCTAATGCTAACTGCAATCCTACAAAGTAGACTCAGTTATTAATGCTGTTTTGCAGATATGGGAAAGTGGGGGAAGGATGTTGAAGTAATTTGCAGAAAGTTAAGCAACTTATCCAATGGCACTGGATCAAACACAAAGCCTGGTTCCACGGCTCTTGAAGCTAACTATTTTGCTGTAATAATACAACTCATATACGAGGTGTACTGGTTAATAATGCGGATTTTTTTCAATGGGTGGAATTACAGACATGTTGGTATATATGCAATTTGATATTCATGCTATTTTGTTGTATTGACAGCAAGCTTCAAAACTTCATCTGTCAAATTTTCTGAAGGTGTTAACATCATATATATTTTTTACGCTTAAAATTATTGAATTTCATGCCAAAAAAGAGCATTTGCAGAAAGTTTTAATTCATTACTTTATTTTGAAGAAAAGTGCTGCTGAAAGTTATCATATACTTCAGAAGCTAATAGTGAACATGCTCCATCTCAAGATACTTGTGAACGCTGGTTTAAACACTTTAAAAGTGATGATTTCGATGTGAAAGACAAAAGAATGTCCAAATCAACTGAAAAAGTTTGAAGACCAACAATTACAAGCATTATTGGATGAAAGTTTGTGTCAAACTCAAAAACAACTTGCAGAAAGATTAAATGTTGCTCAGCAAACAATTTTCGATCATTCACAAGCAATGGGAAAGACAAATGGAAAACTGAAAAGTCATCAGTAAAACGTTGCTTCAACATCACGAAAGAAAGTCTTTTTTGCATTGAATTGTGACTGGCGATGAAAAGTGGATTTATTTTGAGAATCCCAAATGCACAAAATCATGGGTTGATCCAGGTCAACCATCAACATCGACTGCAAGGCCAAATCACTTTGGAAAGAAGACAACGCTCTGCACTTGGTGGGATCAGGAAGGTGTGGTGTATTATGAGCTTCTAAAACTGGGTGAAACTGTTAATACTGATCATTACCAACAACATATAATCAATTTGAACCTCACTTTGATCGTAAAATGACCAGAATGGGCCTGAAGACATGGCAAAGTAATTTTGCTTCATGATAACGCACCATCACACACTTCAAAGCCAGTTAAAGACACATTAAAAGATCTTGCCTGGGAAGTATTAACCCACCCGCTGTATTCACCAGACCTTGCTCCTTCAGATTACCACTTGTTCTGATCGATGGCACATGCACTTTCTGAGAAGCACTTCAAAAAATACAAAGAAGTGGGAAATTGGGTCTCTGAATGATTTGCCTCAAAACAAGAAAAGTTCTATTGGGACGGTATCTACAAATTACTTGAAAGATGGTGGAAATGTGTAGCTAGCGATGGACATTACTTTGAATAAAGCACTTTTGATGTTTCTCTTGAAATTATCTTGTTCTCTTTGATTACAAAATCCACATTATTAACCAGTACTCCTAGTATCATCTTTAAGTCGTTCCTTCTCAACTAAGTGCATTTTATTCAACCACTTTTCATAAAGCAAGAATCAGTGTTTATCACAAGGAAAAAAACTGTAACTATGCATGGTCAGAGATGTTAATTAGACTTATTGTGGTGTTCACTTCACAATAAATACAAATATGGAATCATTATGACGTACACTTCACTAACACTTTGTATTTTCCTAAATAAACTGCAACTTTTCTGAATTAGAAACAAAAGAGGTGAGATGCTGTGTCTCTGTGGTGCAGATCCTTGAGAATTGATTTTCCCATTTAATGTAAGGACTTTTACTAGTACTAATGTAGTTTAGGCTGCCATGAGCTTAGGTTACCAAATCAGTAACACTGTGTCAGTAACAGGGTCCAAGAGCAGGAAAACCTCAGGACTCATACAAACTTGTGTTAATCAGGTCACTAAATCTTTACTTTATGGTTATATTATTGGACCTATAAACAATACTATATATAGTAGATACAGTAAATTTTATCCCATTCAATTTAACCTCTCAAAGCCTTTGAACTTGGTTCTTTCATCTTCCAGTATTAGCTATCCTTTTAGCACTGTGTGGTTTACCTTATTATCATTATCATCTAACAATTTCTGCTCATAAATATTTCATTCTTGAACTAAATATTTTCAGTCTAATGGTCAGCCTGAGGTTGCCCACATATCTTATGTTTTGTTCTCACAAAAGCAGTCAGGCAAAACTTGTTAAAGCTTAAGACAGTTTTGAGCACTAATTTGCCTCTCAAACATTCACTTTTCATTAAAGTTGCAAAGGAATAGCTTACTTGGTCAGGACTCATTTTCTGACTTATTTACCTATTCTCTTCCAATTCATTAGATTTCTAGATGAAGAACAAACTTCTTCTATCAGGGAATAAATGTGGGTTCATCTAAAAGTAGGAAACTCTATTACCACATGTGCTCTTACAGAAACCAGCATTAAGGAGAATAGCCACCATGACTGAAGAATGTTGCTGACTTTGTTGTTACAAACTCTCCGTAGCACTCCCATTGGCGCAGGCATTTTTCTTTAAATCACTTGGAACTTTGATTACTTCCGTGGCCCCTTTCTGAGATTAATTTAAAATACATATGAGAAACAAAAAAGTAACAAAACAAAAATATTTAATCAGTATCTTGGTCAGTGAGCATTCCATTTCCAAAGTGTTTCCACAATACTTTAAAAAAAAACATATTCATCTTGTTCCGATGCTAACTCTTGGTATTCACCAATTAGAGAAGGAAAGATGTAAAATGCCCTTCCAGGAAATACAGGATGGTGCAAGAGGACCGGATTTTTATCTGATGTGAATCTGGCACATAGCAATTCCTCATCGGATATAGAAGCCTAAAAGAATAAATGACAATCCAAGTTTTAAATTAATGTATACCAAGAGCAATCTATTTTTTTGGTAGAAACTAACCTTGTGTAAACACTTTAATAATGTAATTAAGAATCCCACCATGCCTCTGTATGTAATTCACAGTTCCAAATGTCTACAGCTCTGACTCTGACCTTTCAAAACCCCATTAAGCTATGTAAATACAGTACAAAGAAATGTGCACTGTGCATAAACAGTATTCCAATGTCAACTAGACAAGGACACATTTCCTCGCTCTGGTTCTCCAAACTTACAAGGGCACTATAGAGGCATTAATACATTTTTGCTGTTGATTCGTATATGACAGATCTACCAGGGGACTCATATTTTGGCCTTCCTGTTCAATATATGGTTCAAGGGTGACCCCTACTTATATTATCCTGATATATTAGGACAGATTGTGATTGTTCTTTCTATGTGTCAGTTTGATTGGGCACAGGGATATCCAGATAGCTGGGAAAACATTATTTCTGGGTGTGTCTGTAAGGGTTTTTCTGGAAGAGGTTAGCATCTGATTCTAATAGACTGAATAAAGAGATGGGCTCTCACAAACATGGGTGGACATCACCCAATCTGTTGAGGACCAAATACAACAGAAAGACAAAGAAAGAGCAAATTTCACTTTCTTTCTTTGTTCTTGAGCTGGAAGGTCCATATTTCCCTGCCCTGGAACATGGGGCTCTTGGACATGGAGCCTACAACAGCTGCCCCTGGTTTTCCTTATGCCTTGGACTCAGACAACATTACACCACTAGCTTTTCTGGTTCTTCAGCTTCGAAGGGCAGAATGTGGGAGTCCTGGCCTCCTAAACTATGGGCTCTGATTCCTATAATCAAGCTCGTCATATATATATATATATATATATATATATATATATATATATATATATATACACATTCTCTGGATTCTGTTTCTCTGGAAAACTCTGACTTATACACAAATATTATAAACATTTAGTAGTTCATTAAAAATAGTAACAGTGAAACATTTTGGAAAGGGAAAGAATATAGTAAAGGTTCAGGACCTCATGTTACATTTCATAAAATTCTGGATAATATTTGGTATTTTTGATGACTAATGAAATGTAGGTGATTTATATTTTTAGATTTCTTATAGTAAATAGTAGTTGTGTAATTTTTACTAACATTTTGGTATGTATCTTGCAAAGTATCAAAGTCTCATATGTGTATATAGTGTATATAAGTATATATGCCCACAATATTATAAACACATATGTAGAATAAAAATAAATCAGCTTTGTCTGGTTGACATGGCTCAATGATTAAGTGTAGAACTGTGACCCAGGATGTCACAGTTAGATTCCCCATCAGGGCTCATGCCGGGGTTGCAGACTCAATCCCCACTGTGTGGCATGCAGGAAGCAGCCAATCAATGATTCTCTCTCATCATTGATATTTTACCTATCTCTCTCCCTCTCCCTTCCCTCTCTGAAATCAATAAAAATATTTTTATTAAAATAATTTAAAAAGTAATAATAAATCAGAGAAACCAAGATGGCAGAATAAACACCTGAAATTGCTGCTTCACACCACCACTTCAAAACTACAACAAAGAGAAAGGGCGGACACCACCCAGAACCACAGGAAGGCTGGCTAAGTGGAAATTCTACAATTAGAAGGTAGGGGAGAAGCACACCGAGATTCAGAGGAGGTGCGGAAGTAAAGTGCAGAGTTACAGAGGCCCATGCAGAAAGGGCTGGCTACTGAGGACGTGGTTCTCTTTTTCAATTCAGAGGGAGTCACAAGCTCCCAAAAACTCTGAACTCCAGTACCTGGTGAATTTCTGGGGATCCAGACTCATACGGGGAGAGGCTAGACTATCTGGCACTGGGAGGAACTCCAGAGCGGCTTTCTCTCGGTGGTGTTCGCAGTGATTACCTAGGGACACTGAGACCCGGTGCCTCTTAGGGCTGGGCTGAGGTTTAGCCATAGCTGTTTGCTCTGCCCTGTTGATTCCCTGAGACTCCACCCCACCCTAGCTTCACACAGGGGCTTTTACATATAAAAGGCTGGGTAGCCTCAGGCAAAGGCTAAATTAGCACCTCCTTAGAGATCCAAGAGCCAGTGTACCCAGTGGTCAGAGTGGTGGCACCATCCAGATTACAACTCACTCTGGGGGCAGACTCAGTGAGCACCAAAGCCCCACTGAAGCAAGTCTTGCCCCATAATGGTGTCTCCCACACAGAAGTTATCCCACCATAGACACAGCTGATTCTCACAGCCAATTGCCTGGAGGTCAATTCCTCTCAGTGACATCAATAGAAATCAAGGCTTAGCTACAAGACTGTGCACAAAGCCCACAAAGGAGTGCACCAAGAGTTTCCACCTCAGGTAATTGGGGAGGCTGAGCCACTTGGCCCTACAGGACACCTAGCACAGAAAGCCACTCTAACAAGCCACGCGAGGAAGCAGCCAAAATGCAGAGACAAAGAAACAGGTCACAAATGACAGAAATGGAGGAAAGCAAATGACTGGATATAGAGTTCAAAACCATGGTTATAAGGTTTTTCAAGAATTTTCTAGAAACTGTCAACAAATTTAGTGAGACCCTTGAGGATATGAAAAAGGACCAGCTAAAAATTAAGCATAAACTGACTGAAATAAATAACAATATACAGAGATCCAACAGCAGACTAGAGGATCCCAAGAATCAAGTCAAAGATTTGAAATACGAAGAAGCAAAATACACCCAACCAGAAAAGCAAAAGGAAAAAAGAATCCAAAAATATGAAGATAGTGTAAGGATCCTCTGGGACAACTTCAAGTGTACCAACATCAGAATTATAGAGGTGCCAGAAGAAGAGAAAGAGCAAGATATTGAAAACCTATTTGAAGAAATAATGACAGAAAACTTTCCATACCTGGTGAAATACATAGACTTACAAGTCTAGGAAGCACAGAGAATCCCAAACAAAAGGAATCCAAGGAGGACCACACCAAGACACATCAAACTTAAAAGGGCAAGGGCAAAATACAAAGAGAGAATCTTAAAAGCAGCAAGAGAAAAGCAGTTAGTTACCTACAAGGGATTACCCATACGACTGTCAGCTGATTTCTCAACAGAAACTTTGCAGGCCAGAAGGGAGTGGCATAAATATTCAAAGTGATGAATAGCAAAAACCTACAGCCAAAATTACTTTACCCAGCAAAGCTATCATTCAGAATTGAAGGTCAGACAAAGAGCTTCACAGACAAAAAAAGCTAAAGGAGTTCATCACCACCAAACCAGTATTATATGAAATGCTGAAAATTATCATTTGAGAAGAGGAAGAAGAAGAAAAAGGTAAAGATAAAAATTATGAATAACAAATACATATCTCAAGAGAATCTAAAAATCAAGTGAATAAAAAATCTGATGAACAGAATAAACTAGTGAATAGAATAGAATCAGGGGCATAGAAAGGGAGGGGACTGACAATTCTCAGGGGGAAAGGGGTATTGGGGGTATGGGAAGAGACTGGACAAAAATCATACACCTATGGATGAGGACAGTGAGGTGGGTAAGGGCAGAGGGTGGGGTGGGAACTGGGAGGAGGGGAGCTATGGGGGAAAAAGAGGAACAACTGTAATAACCAGAACAATAAAGATTTTTTAAAAAGTAATAATAAATCAGCTTTTTATGAAGATGACTCCAAAAACAAAGAAGGAAACCTCTGCCCCTCCCAAAACTGAAGCCAAAGGAAGAAGTTTGAAAGCAAAGAAAGCAGTGCTGAAAGGCATCCACAGCCACACAAAAGAGAAGATCCACATGCTATTCCCCTTCTCATGATGGAAGACACTAAGGCTCCTAAGGCAGGCTGAATATCCTCAGAAGAGTGCCCCCAGGAGAAACAAGCTTGGCCACTAAGCTTTCATCAAGTTCCCCTGACCACTGAGTCAGCCATGATGAAGATGGGGGAGAGCACACTTGTGTTTATTGTAGATGGCAAAGCCGAAAAGCACCAATCAAACTGGCCATGAAGAAGCTCTATCGCATTGATGTGGCCAAGGTCAACACCTGATTTGACCTCATGGAGAGAAACAGGCATATGTTCAACTGGCTCCTGACTATGATGCTTTGGATGTTGCCAACAAAATTTGGATCATCTAAGCTGAGTCCAGCTGGCAAATGCTAAATATAAAAATTTTACACTGAAAAAAAATAACTCAAGTACTAAATGTATTTACAACCTTTTTAAAAATTATATGTTTTTATTGCTTTTTAGAAAGAGAAGAAGGGAGAGGGATAGAGAGAAATGTAATCGATCAGCTGCCTCCTGCAGCCCCCTACTGGGAATTCAGCCACATCCCCAGGCATGTACCCCAGCTGGGAATGAAAGCGGGGACCTCTTAGTTCATGGGTTGTCCCTCAACCACAATCCACACTGGCCAGGTTAGAACCTTTTTTAAAAAATTAACAATATATTGTAACATATTTTTAAGTCAAGAAATAGACTTCTGAATATCATTTTGATGAATAATCCATATTACATTTTGTGAATATCCTAAGCAAGACTCCTTTTTGTCCTGCCTTAAGGTTTACCATGTTATGTGATAGACTCAAAAGAAGGAAAAAGTAGAATTTGTTAAAGACTTGGCAAAAAGTGTAAAGAAGATACCATTTTTGTAATTGTATTAGTTTTCTATCTCTATGTAATAAATTACTATATACTTGACAACTTCGAACAACATTAACTTTTTAATCTTGTTTTGATGAGACAGGACTATGAATTAGTAGGGTCCTTTGCTCAGGTCTCAAAAGCTGAAATCAAATTGTCAGCCAAGCTGCACTCTCATCTGGACACTAGACTCAGGAAGAACCTGCCTCCAAGCTCATTGGGGTTCAGTCGGAATCCACCTCCTGACAACTAAAGAACTGAGACCCTCGTTTCTTGTTGGCTATTCTGTGGGTTGCTCTGAGGGCCTAGAGGCCATACACTGTTCCTTGACACATGGCCCCTTATGCAGTTGGAAACCCGGTGGTTTGTGTTCTCAAGACAATTCATCTCTCTGACTTCCTTGTGTGCCAAATGTCAAAGAAAACTCTCTGCTAAAAAAAAGAATAATAAAAATTACCTGATTAGGTAAGCCCTAGTCTAGATAATCTCATTTTGGATATAAAAATGATATAATCATGAAAGTGATATCTCACTGTATTTTCAGGTTTCCACACATTCATGAGGAAGACATTATATAAGAATGATGATTATTGGGAATAATCATAGAATTCTGCCTACTAAACTATTTGCTCAACTTACAAAAAAAGATCATATCGAATATAACAAAAGAGTAATATGCTAATTGTGTCACTCCGCTACATACCAAGCCATGCCCATAAGCCAATTAGAGCGACTATATGCAAATTAACACAACCAAGATGGCGGCTGGCAGCCACGGAGCTAGATCAAAAAGGAGGCTTGGTTGCCTCAGCAATGGAGGAAGCTGCCTGCCTTGGCCAGCTGTGGCCTTGGCTCAAGGCAACAAATTCTCAATTATAGAAGATAAATAAACATCAGATACCTACTTCCAGCCAGCCTTGCTGGGAGTTTGGGTCACTGGGGTCTGTGACCAGCCTGAAAACAGCCATCAGCCCTTCAACCAGGATGGGCCCACCCTCATGAGGTGAGGGTCCTTGATGGGGGGCTTGGCCATCAGACCCTCACACAGGCTTGCCAGGCACCCCAGCAGGGACCCTCAACCTGAAAGAGGTGTGATCAGTCTGAAAATTGCCCTCAGCCCCTCACCCAAGCTTACCAGGAATGCCAGTGGGACCCCCACCCTGATCCAGGACACCCTTCAGGACAAACAAGCTAGCCTCCATCCATGCACCAGGCCTATATCCTATATAATAAAAGGGTAATATGCAAATTGACCCTACCAGCAGAACCACTGGGAATGACTGGTCACTATGACACACACTGACTGACCACCAGGGGGCAGACTCTCAATGCAGGAGCTGCCCCCTAGTGGTCAGTGCATTCCCACAGAGGGAACACTGCTCAGCCACAAGCCAGGTTGCCAACTGCCAGCACAGCAGTGGTGGTGGGAGCCTCTCCCACCTCCTTAGCAGAGCTAAGGATGTCCAACTGCAGATTAGGCCTGCTCCCCATTGGCAAGTGGACATCCCCCAAGGCCCCCCGGGGCTGCCAGAGGGATGTTTGGCTGCAAACTTAGGCCCAATCCCCTGGGGAGTTGGGCCTAAGTCAGCAGGTGGACATCTCCAGAGGGGTCCCAGATTGCTAGAGGGCACAGGGTGGGCTGAGGGACTCCCCATTCCCCAAATGCACAAATTTTTGCACACTGGGCCTCTAGTATTATATAATAAAAGATAATACGCAAACTGACAAATTGATCCTAACAGCAGAAAGACTGGTAATGACTGGTCACTATGACACACACTGACCACCAGGGGGAAGATGCTCAATGCCTGGTGCACAAAAATGTGTGCACTCGGGAGGTCCCTTAGCCTGGCCTGTGCCCTCTCACAGTCTGGGACCCCTCTGGGGATGTCCATCTGCTGGCGTGCCTGGTCAGCCTGGGTGAGGGGCTGATGGCTGTTTGTAGGCTGGCCAAGCCCCCCAGTGGGGACCCTCACCCGATTGGGGTGTAGCCAGCCTGGGTGATGGGCTGAGGGCCGTTTTCAGGCTCCCCACAGCCCCTTCAGGTTTTGAGTCCCTACTGGGGTACCTGGCCAGCCTGGGTGAGGGGCTGAGGGCTGTTTTCAGGCTTTCAGGCTGCCCACAGCTCCCATTGACCAAATATCCCAGCAAGACTGGCTGGAAGCAGGTTTCTGGGGTTTATTTATCTTCTATAATTGACACACTGTTGCTTTAATCTGAGGCCTAGACAGGTACCTAAGCCTCTGCTTCAGCTCCGTGGCTTCTATAATTGAAAGAATGTTGCCTTAGTTAGAGGTCCAGCCGGCCTAGTCAGGTAGTTTCCTTCATCGCTGGTGCAACAGAAGCCTCCTGTCTATTCAGCTCCGGGGCTTCTATAATTGAGACAATGTTGCAACTATGTTGCCTAAGCCGGGAGAAGCCCAGCTGGCTGGCCGGCAGACAGTTTACTCCTGGTGCAACAGAAGCCTGCTGTTTACTCTAGCTCCATGACTGCTGGCCTCCATCTTGGCTGGGTTAATTTGCATACAGCCGCTCTGATTGGCTGGTGGGCATGGCTTAGGTGTCCCATAGAAATAGTCAATTTCAATATTACTCTTTTATTAGATTATGTATATACTAGGGGCCCAGTACACAAAAATTTGTGCACTCGGGGGGTCCCTCAGCCCGGCCTGTGCCCTCTCATAGTCTGGGACCCCTCAGGGAATGACCAGCCTGGGTGAGGGGCTGAGGGCTGTTTACAGGCTGCCCACAGCCCCTTCAGGTTTTGGGTCCCTACTGGGGTACCTGGCCAGACTTGGTGAGGGGCTGATGGCTGTTTGCAGACTGGCCAAGCCCTCCAGTGGGTTCCCTCACTCCACTGGGGTGTGACCAGCCTGGGTGAGGAGCTGAGGGGCATTTTCAGGCTGCCCAGAGTCCCTTCAGGTTTTGGGTTCCTACTGGGGTACCTGGCCAGCCTGGATGAGGAGCTTATGGCTGTTTGCAGGCTGGCCAAGCCCCCCAGTAACGTCCCTCACCCCATTGGGTTGTGGCCAGCATGGGTGATGGGCTGAGGGGCACTTTCAGGCTGCCCACAGCTCCCATTGACCCAATGTCCCAGCAAGTCTGGCTGGAAGCAGGTTTCTGGGGTTTGTTTATCTTCTATAATTGATGCACTGTTCCTTTAAGCTGAGGCCTAGTAACGAAGCCTTCTCTGCTTCAGCTCGCGGCTTCTATAATGAGACAATGTTACTCTTTGTAGTCAGGCCAGGCCTGCTATTTCCTTCAGCTCCTGAGAAGGAGCTGATTGTTACTTTATTGCAAACATATTTTGCCTTGAGCCAGGATAAGCGGAGCCACAAACAGTTTTGGTTTCACTCCTGCTGCAATGGAAGCTGCCATTTACTCAGGTCCATGAGTGGCGGCCTCCATGTTGGCTGGGTTAATTTGCATACAGTTGCTCTGATTGGCTGGTGGGCGTGGCTTACCCATCCCAAAGAAACGGTTATTTTTAATATTATGCTTTTATTAGTTAAGATACATGGATATATATGTAATATAATTTTATTTGAAACAAAAAATTTATATATATTCATCTGCATTTTAATGTGGGGTCACATTATCTTTCTCTTTTGCGGGGAGAGGTTTTGTTAAGGTATCATTTTTTTATTGGTTAACAAAATTATATAGATTTCAGGTATGCAATTTTATAATACATCACCTGTATACTCTATTGCATGTTCACCACCCTAAGTTCCCCCTTATTCCTTATTATTCCCCCATACCCCCTTTATCTCTGGTAATCACCATGGTTTTCTGTGTCTATACAGCACATTATCTTTTAAAATAAATTATGCACATATCAAGTTCTGAATGCTTTAAAATAAAGAAAATCTTATCTTGCAATTAAAATTATAATTTGTAATTCCTTTTTAAACCAATAGATTTTTTTGTTTTTTTTTTCAAAATTAACTCATAACTATACGATACAAAGCATGACTTACACAATCTTGAATTTTTATAATTTATTGGGACTTTCTTTGTGGCTTCAGTAGAAAAAAACTTCATAAATTTTATGCAGATGTGTGGAAGGGAAATAGAATTTAGGTTTTACAATAAAAATTGAGTTAACCTATGAAAGAATGCTTTCCAATTATATAATAAGTTTGTTGCACATACTACAGTATTATGACCACTGTAGTAGGTTAAAATAAATATCTCTTCTGTCTTTCAACACCCTTCATTTCATTCACTTGTTCCTCATTCTTTGTTTCCCACTGTCTCTCCTGCTCAGCCCCCTGGCCTCTGCGATAGCAGTGGAAAGGATTTTAAGTGTGTAATCTCTATTTTGTCTTTTTAGCGTTTGATCATCTACTAAAAAACAATAACAACAACAAAAACAAACACCTCTTTTTCTTGTTTGGTTTCTCTTAGCAGTACATGGTCCTCCTAGGAAAACACCACTAAGTCTGACTTTGCTACAAATATTTGAGCTCAGTCAATATCAAATGACTAATTGCTTGCTGATTTTCTAAAGAACCATCTCCATAGCCATTACAATGTAAAAAATTCTCTAAAGAAAAAAACAATATTTACTTTTTGTAGTTTTTTTCAGAGACCCATCTAGCTATATTAATGCTAATAGGACTCTCATTGTATTTCAAGAATACAAGAATTCTGAAAATGACAAAAAGGTCTGAAAGAATTTCACATTCTTACACAGAATACAGTGAGAACAAGCAACTTCACACTCTGTAGTATATACTTGTACATCTTTGGTAATGTTTTGTACTCAGGTCCCGTGTATTATAACTCTACTAGTGGCCTGGTGCACGAAATTCATGAACATTAAAAGGGAATTAATTAGAGGAAATATTTTAATATTGCTGTTTGCCCTTTATCTGTAATAGAAGTGTCAGAGAATAAAGAAAGTTAGTAAAATGTATATGAAAATCTCCCTGCTGTCAAAGTCTGGGGTGAACCACAGAACCCAGGGTCAAGGCCCTGCCCACCCACGAGCACCTCGAAATCGA
>PVJC01041422.1:0-15362 GCA_004026665.1 Murina feae
GAGTGGCAGCCGCCATGTTGGCTGGGCTAATTTGCATACAGCCGCTCTGATTGGCTGGTGGGCGTGGCTTACCCTGTCTCGGAGAAACGGTTAATTTTAATATTTCGCTTTTATTAGTTTAGATTAGAGATCTGGTGCACGAAATTCATGCATAGCAGGGGGCCTCAGCCTGGCCTGCACCGTCTTGCAATCCAGGACCCCTCAGGGGATGTCTGACTGGCAATCCAGGACCGCTGGCTCCTAACTGCTTGCCTGCCTGCCTGATCACCCCTAACTGCTTGCCTGCCTGCCTGATTGTCTCTAACTACCTCTGCATTGGCCCCCACTGCGGCACCTTTGACCAGAAGGACATCCAGAATGACATCCAGAAGGTCTTTCGGCTGTCTGGTCTAATTAGCATATTACGGTTTTATTATTATAGATTTGAATTTTCAAATATGCAATACAGTATTGTTAACTACCTTCACTCTGCTTTACATCACATCCCTAAGACTTATTTATTTGTTAGCTGGAAGTTTGTACTTTTTAACCCCTTTTCCCCATCCCACCTCCTTTGATCTTTCATTTCCCACTCATCCCTTTTCATGAAAATATTTTGTTCATTTAGTCTCTTGTGCAAAATAACATTTACCTTGAGTAGACAGCCCCTTTCAATGATTTAATTCAACAGCGTGCTGACCTGATGAAGCTCTGGCTTCGAAAGGGGAAATGAGATATAAATAAGTATTGCATGATCAGTGCAATGAGAGTTCAAGGGAGGAGAAAGCACTTATCAGCACAGAGGAGATAGGAAGGTTTCGTGAGGACCTGGGCTGGAAGGCTAAGTCTGGGGGGGATTTCTGCTGGCAGAAGCGGGAAAGAGGGCACCAGGCACAGGTAATAGCATAAGAAAAGTGCAGGAAAATCTAGAGAGTATCTGCAAAGGGTATTTCACCAGTGTGAGTGGGCATCCTGGGGAGGAGGGGGGTATGGCTATATTGTAGGGACTGTGCCATGCTGGGGTAATATCTTGTAGGTAATGAGTAGAAAAATGACACTGTGAGAATGTGGATTAGGGAGATTATTTTGGTGGCAAAGAGCAGGGACAAACCAGAGTGTGGAACTATGAAGTGGGGGAGGCCACTAGAAGGTTCTGGATCTAGAAGTGGCAGGAAGTGTAAAGACGATGTGACGAGCTGAGGAAATAGATGCTGAAGGTGAGAAGAGGTGAGGTCACAAAGGACTTGGGTATGATTAGTTCGCAGAGGGAGTCATTAAGCAAGACAATCTCGGCCTCTACCGAGAGCGTTAGCGATAGAGATGAGCTATTAAGTAACATTTCCCAGAATGATCAGGTAGTTTGGGTGTGTATTTGTAAGCTACAGGCTATATTAAGAAACTGCTGTAGAGAATGAAACAAATAAAGTTGAAAAGTTGCTTCTCTCCTGAATCCAGCTCTGTTCACTAAACCCTCCTTCTTCATTCGTTCCTTCTTAGGACTCATTTCTCCTCCTCTTGGACTCTGATCTGTCACAGGCACTTCACAATGTGTGAGGGACAAACCTCAATGGCCTGAGCTCCCTGCCACGTTAGCTGCTTCTCCAACAACTCACGTGGTGGTCACACTTCCCTATATCATGGTGATTTGGGGACTGAAAAGAGTGATTAAAGGCAAGTGTCCACCCAGGAGAGGACCATCTACTAATCACCTGGGGTAGTTTGTTAAAATTCAGCAGATTGTGGGGTCCATTCCCAGTGATCTTGGTTTAGGAAGTCAAGGGAGGGACCTGGAAATCTGTATGTTCAGCAAGTTTTCAGGTGATGCTCATTGGGGGTGGTCCACTGACCACGTTTTGGGAAATACCACCAGGGAGAGCATGGCTGTTACATCATTTCCAAGAAAATTTTCAAAGCAAAATGCACAAACCACTTACTGTGCACAAAAGTGTACATTGATGCGTGTGTATATATGTATATAAACGCACATACACACAAAGAGTCCATAGAAGTCTAATTTTAAGCAATGCTACTTCCTGGTTAACCTTCCAACATAAACTGGTTGTAAAATGTATCCCTAGGAAGCTATATAAATTGAGTTACTATACATGGATTTGGGCTAGAAGCCAATTAAAACTCCCAGGTCTTTTTTACATGTGCTGCCCTTGAGTTTTTGACTTAAACACACACACACACACACACACACACACACAGACAAACATAGGACTTTACATTTATTCTTGTTATTTTCCACCCATGATTCCATTTGATTGGCTGGCCTGACTCCATGCGGTTGGAGTCATGTGCCCACTACTCTAAACAGCTGAATTCATAAAGGACACACCTACTTGTAAGCCCCTGGGACATTTATCAAAGCCAGTCGATTTTCCTGAATTGACAATGAACAACATATTCTATTTATAGTTTCTTTCTAAATTTAATTTCTTTCTAAATTAATTTTCTTTCTAAATTTAATTTCTGATTTGGGCAGTTAAGAACCAAAAGAATGACTTAATGCTTCTGGAAGTCTCCAAAAGGTTATAACTGCGTTTCATTCATCTTTAGGTGTCTTCAGCCTGTAGTGAGAGAGGGCAACAAATGATTGCCAAACGGGGAATGAGAAAGGAATAAATTCACATGTAAATTAGTCTGGACTTGGAACTAATTTTTTCAACAAGATAGTACCTGATGGTTGAATGATCACAGCTGCACCAAAAAATGATTAACCAATGATTAATTAACCAATTCGTTCATATCAATCAGCCAGTCTCATTTGTGGTTTTCTCTCTCCCACTGTATCAGTAGCAGCAGCCACTGTGTGACCTGGAAATATTAGAGATGCAGACTAGGAACCCACCCAGATCAACTGAGTCAGAAACTCTGGGGATTTATGGTAGAGGGAATATGATAGCAAGGACCTTGGTCAGGTAACTTGACCTTTATTTTCTAGTTTTTCTAACTTTAGTGAAAGAGCTCCCTGCCTCCTGGGACTGGGAGTATAAAATGAGTTCATATTAATCAACTTCTTGCACCAGTGCTGGCACACACTGCTACTCAAGTGTTAGCAGGTTTCATTGTCTGTGCTACTCAGAGAGATATAACTGGAAACAAGATACCACTTTTTACCCATCACTTGGTAGAAAAGTTTAAAGTCTGAAACTAGCAAATGTCAAGGATATGGGGGAAATGACTATTATACAATGCTGGTGTGGCGATTCAACGGAAGAGTCCCTCAGAGAGCAAGGTAGAAGTATCGAGTACAGTTGAACATGTGCCCATCCTGCAATTAGACAATTCCACTTTGGAATGTATAACCCAGAGCAGCGCTCCCCAGACCTCCCTGATGGTGAGAACTCTGGAATGGTGGTTAAGCACAGATTCCTGGAGCACCCCAGACCCCCTGAGTCAGAATCGCCAGGGAGAAGGCCTGGGAATCCAGATGTTTCACCAGGACCACGGAGCAAACTTATTATCAGACACATTCTTGTCCTCTTATTCAAGATTATCGAGGGAAGTTAAATGCAGCAAAAGCAAAATGTCAAGTCTCACAGCTGAACCATGAAGAAATGAAGCGATTTTTTTCTGAGTCATTTTTATAAGAACAGTTTAAGAAAATCTTGGTAACAACTGAATTTGGAGAGCAAAATGAAGCCATCGTGTTAATTCCACCCTTCCACCCTTCCACCACCGCTACAATATCCGGCAGAAATTCCCTGGATGGTCACAACGTCTCCTCTATTGTTAGTAACAAAACTGAGAAAATGTTGTTTGCTTGTCGGGACACAAAGGTCGAAGCTGGCCGACCTCTGGCTAACAGAGTTGCAAAATAGCAACACATTAAAAGGATGTGGAATAAGATGAAGATTAAACTTCTCAAATATAGTACTTTATAAACAAGGTCGAAGCTTTGTGAACCCTCTGGGACTCTTACACATGGATGTTTGGGAAAGCCCATGGGAGGTCCCCAGCTAACAATCCAAGTGCCACAGACAAGTGGGCTGTCTGCAGCCGGAGATGCTGCTGGGCCCAGAGGTGCTCCAGTCAACACAGTTGGCTTCCTGGTCTCGGCCCTGAGATTAAGCCATCCTAGGAAGGATGCCAAAAATAGGAAGTCCTAAAATAAGAAGAAAACAAGCATTGTTTTTTCCTGACACCAATCCTCTTCACGTGGGCCACTGAAAGATAAGTTCCCCCCTTAAGAGAACACCTCCCAGAAAAAGAGGGGGGGAGGGGAAATGCAATGACACCTGTGAGCCACCTGATTCTAGACTGGGCATTTCTGAGGCGTAGGGGCTGCATTTTGACTATGGTCAAAAGCCACAGAACAGCTGGATTTCCAGCATCAGCACTTTCCCCGAATCTCCACGCACCTCCATGGCAGCTGTTCATGCCTGCAATTTACAACCAATAATTAAGCTTATGACTGTTATTCTTTGCCCATGTATTTGCTCAGACGTGAAAGCTCTGCTGCTTGTTGTTTACTTAGCTTGCTCAGCCTGGTGGATTGAAAAAGGAGCAGGCTGACTCATCCAGAGGAGAGGCAGATCTGTGATCGGGCCCAGAAAAATGTCTGTTCTGAAGGCAAAGTCTCCTGCAGAAGCGATGAAACTGCACTGTGTTGGTTTGTTGTGTGTTTGTTGGCTTATGTTTTGTCCAGGACCTCTTCTTTCCTTGAGGCCGGAAGTTGCTTTTCACACAGCATCTTAGGAACAAAGAGGAAAATAGTCTTCCGGGACCACCTCCCACTTCTCTAAGGATGAGGTTTCTTGCCCCCAGACAGCCACTGTCATTGAAGATTTTGGTAAATATGACAATAGATGCTTCGGTTGGCTTCCAGAAGTGCTGCTCCTTGTAGGAGGTGCTCCCTCCTCCTCTGGGGCCAGGCCAACCCTCAGTTCTGTCCTCCACATGAATCTCAATTCTGCATCAACACCTGCTCAGCTCATTTCTCCAGGCCCTTGTGTTTTGTGTCCAGGCAGCTGCCCAAGAGGGAGAGAGAAGGGGAAGGAAGGAAATAGAAAGGAAGAGAGAGGGTGTGGGGGAGGGAGGAGAGCAGGGGGCTGGAAGAGGTCAAGGAGCACGCAGTCCTTGGAGAAGAACAAGACCAATGGTGTGTGTGTGTGTGTGTGTGTGTGTGTGTGTGTGTGTGTGTGAGAGAGAGAGAGAGAGAGAGAGAGAGAGAGAGAGAGAGAGAGACTGAAAAGTAAGAGGCTAGTTTCTAATGTGGCTGGAAACTGGCTCTGAAGGCAATCCCTTGGGAAAAGCTTTAAAAAATAAACATAAGGTAGATTTCAAAATGGTGTTTTTGTAGAGGGAGAAATCTGGGAAGTATGCGGGGTTGTCTCATATTTGACCCTTACATATAGTTGGTAAACAGAAAATGTAGAGACCTGGCAAGGGTTGCCTATGGGAGTGTCAGTATAGGTGTTGTGGTGGGATTCAATAGATTCTTGATTTTACGGTGTCAAGCTCAAACTCTGCATCACATGCCTTTTACTTGACTTTCAACTAAAGTCAAAATTTGAAGCTCATTGAAAATAGGAAGTCACAGCATGGTAAAGGATCAAAAGAAGGGCTATTTGGTGTTTGACATGAGAGAATAAACTGAACTAGCCGGTGACCATGAGAGGGAGCCCCACAGAAAGATCAGAAGCTCTCTCTCCCTCTTGCCTGAGGGCTAATTACAATGAGCCAGGGGAACGAAAGAAGCAAAAAGTATGGTTAGGCCTGAGACATCCCTCAAAGCAACAAAGTATGAAAATAAACCCATAGCTACAGTGTTTGTCAAAGGAGAATGCATTCTATGGAAAGCTTGTGGGGCTAGGTGAGGGGTCTGTGAGTGTAACACTGGGCTGGCTTGATTGGCAGGATAATCTGTGCAAATCTGTAGCCTTAGCTCCTCTTGGCCCTGGGGAGCTTCCCTTAGTGGCTCTGGAGGCTGAAGAGATTGCCAATCCTAAACCGCAGAGCAAACAGATGTGGCATTTGACCTCATGACCTGAATTGAGGGCAGAACCTCTTTTCACCTCATGGCATCACCTGCAGCCTGGACTGATGTCTGCAGGCACCAGGTGATGGATATGACCATCAGAATAGGGTAAAGGAGCCCTCTTCTGGTGTCTGAGGGGCCATAGCTCTGCTGGGCCCATCCCATATTGCAGCAGCCTAAGGCCTGGAGCCCCGGGGAGAATTGGGTCAGTCACAGACAGATTGGATAAGGAGAAGGTTGGGTGAAAGGACTTGTGTGGTCCTCTCAGCTCTGATTTCTAACATTTCATAGTATGAGAGGGAGGGAGTGCCTCTGAAGATCTGGACTCAAAATTCTCACCAAAAAAAGACTGCCAGGACCTTATAAAAGTCTTGCCACAAGATCCAAAATGATCTAGACCAAGTCTCATCCTCACACTCAGCACCTTTAGCCTCTCAGGCCCTTCTTGCTCTAGTGAGTTGATGACACATGAGGATGTGTTTTCATCACCCTAAAGTCTTGGTTAGACAAGACTTTTTGGCTCTCGCTCTCCTGACCCCTTCAAAGCACATGGGTGACTATCAGGTAAAACCTCAGTTCTGAAGGACCCGGGTCTGCAGGGCCTTCCCAGCCAGGTTCTCCCTCCCTCTCATATTATGAAATGTTAGAAATCAGAGCTGAGAGGACCACACAAGTCCTTTCACCCAATCTTCTCCTTATCAAATACAGATTTGCACAGGTCACCCCGCCAATCAAGCCAGCCCAGTGCTACACTCACAGACCCCTCACCTAGCCCGCAAGCTTTCCATAGAATGCATTCTCATTGGACAAACACTGTAGTTCTGGGTTTATTTCCATACTTTGTTACTTTGAGAGATGTCTCAGGCCTAACCATACTTTAATACCCCTCATGCTTCTTTCCTCCCCACTGCATCTCTGGACTCTCATCCTCCCCTGTTCCTCTCTTTGCCCCACCTCCCACTTTGGTCATTATCCCTCTCCTTCTGTCTCAGCGTCTCCCCTTCCAGCTGCCTGCAAGAGATTTGGAAAGGGTATGGAGTAAGGAAAAGGCAAAGTGCAGGAAAGACGGGGGAGAAAGTGGGGCGAGTGGGGAGAAAGAGGAAGTACCTGGAGCTCTTGCTAAACTGTCTTTATATTATTGTACTTTGAATAAATGACTTCATTTCCCAGGGAGTCTGTTTATGTGAATTTTTTGTTGCACTCTATAATGAAGTTCTCCACATTCCAGTGACTAGAAAGCCCATCTGGGTACTTTCTCTTTAATTAAGTGCCCCACTCTTGATCCACTTACTGCCATGGAAAATTCTTCTGGAGTGACTACATCTCTTCTTTGTTGAACCAGTCTGGAAAAGTGGGGTGGGAAGGAGGATCCCGAGGAGAAAAAGCTGAAGCTGCTGCCCTGCCTTGCCCTGCTTGAGGCCTGACCAGGTTCTGCAATGACACAACCCACCTCTGGGCATAGCTCTCTTAAACCGGCACCTGTTGCTCTGCCCTGGTGTCCTCCATTCTCCCTTCCCCAGGCTCCTCCTCGCATGGAATATGACTTGTTTCCTAAAGGGCTGGCCTTTGTCCTCTAATCTGTACACAAATTGGTTTTATCGATCTCTAAATTCCTTGAAGCTCTAACCTTCTCTGAATCAAATGTCAATTAGTTCAGGGTGCTATTTGTGCGCATGGGTGTACACACACACACACACACACACATCCTGGGGTCTTATTTATCAAATGTGCATTCACCATTGCATCTTTCATGTGTGCATTTTGTTGTTTAACCCACATGGCAATTCTGACTACACTCACTTCAAGCCAGGGGGACAGAAGCTCTAGTGCTGAGGGACAACAAGTATATTTGGGCAGGTACAGCCCTTCAGTGGTTGTTCCTGCATCACACCATGAATTCCCCATCAAATGTGTGTCAAGAAGGGCTCAGTACTCCTTTAAGGAGCCTGACTGCTATTGAGGACAGCTTCTGATCGGTAAGAAAGCACAAGTCAACCAAAGACCATTCATACCCTCAAGTTAAGAAATTTGTTTCCGCATCTTTCCTAATGTGGCAGCTGTGTGTCGTCCTGAGCGCAGTCCTGTAGGTTGTTCTGAAGCTGGAACAGAATTGCACCCTGAGAGGTGGCAAGCATATGCTTCTTTCGGCATAAAAGCTAGATTTTACACCAGGTGGAATGTCCTTCTTATGGGGAAAGCTGCTCGGTTGGGCATTTTAATTCACTAATTCAATTATTCAGTGTGGACCTAGTGTAATATGAGTCCCCAGGGTTGTGGTAGTGAACAAAACAGAGTCTCTGCTGTCCTGAAGCCTGTAGCAGAGTGAAGTATCCTGTTTACCCTGGAACCACCTGGAAGTTAGAGACACTGACTTCCTGCCCCCTGCTCAGTCAAAAATCTGCATATAACTTTGGACTCCTCCTAAAACTTAAGTACGAATAGCCTACATTAACCAGAAGCCTTACCTATTACACGAACAGTCAATTAATTCATATTGTGTATGTTATTTGTAAGCTAGGGAAAAGAAAATGTTATTAAGAAAATTGCAGTTATAGTATTGACTGGGGAAAAATCCATGTATAAGTGCCACACAGTTCAAACCTGTGTTATTCAAGGGCCAACTCTAAATATAATCAAGTAACCAAATATTTAATTGCTCTGAAGGAAAAACAAAACAAAATAGGATCCCTGATGTATAACAACAGAGGAGGATTAAATCAGACAAAGTATTCATTGGCATGGAAAGTGAAGATCTAAGAATGAAAACATGTTAGTGGAGTGTGATGGTAAGGGGGAGGATGTGCTAAGCAATGGAATGTTCCAAGCAGAGGAAACAACATGTGTAAAGGATTGGGGGGCCCTGCGGGAGACACAGCTTGTTGAGGAAGTGAAGGGAGGTTAGTACAGTGTGTGCAACGGGAGAGGAGGTTGGAGAGGCACACAGAGGTTAGATTGCGGAGCACTGTGTAAGCCATGGAAATGGGTTTATATTCTAATCAAAACACAACGGGAAGCCATTGTCCAGTTTTAAAAAGAAGGGAAACACAGTTCATTTTGTGTCTGGCAAAGATAACTGGCTGCTGGGCAGAACAGGTCAGAGGGAGGCAAGGTTCTATGGCAGAGACCAGAGGGGAGGCGATTGCTAGGTGTGGGCAGGAGACGGTCCCTTGACCAGTGGGATGGAGAGAAGCAAACTAACACATGGCACTTTGGCTCCTGAAGGAAAAGATTCATGAGGAGTTACTGAGGGAAGGAAGGAATGAAGAATGAGATGCAGGAATCTGGCATGATAACCTGAATTCATGGGGTGCCATTTGTGGAGACAGAGAAGTCTGGGATCATAGCAGCTTGAAGAGAATGTAGGGGTGAGTCAGGATTCCTGTTTTGAGGTGTACATGAGCTATTCTGTGTCTGGACTTAGCCTGTACCTGTTACTGGTGCTTGTTCCTGTGAATACACCTGCTACTTGAGCACTCTTTGCCGAAAGGGTGGGGTGTGGGCAAGGAGGAATGCAGGAGAGCCAGCTCTTCACCTCCGCAGGCTTGCTACTGAGATACCCCGATGTGATTTGGTGTTTTACACAAGATTTTTAAGTCTGATGTTTGTGAAATGTACTCTAGATCCCGACTACACCCTGTGGGTGAGCTGGGAGTGGAGGAGGATGGCTGGAGGGAATAGATGTCCAGATACTCAGTCATTCTCAGAAGTGAGTGGGAAGGCAGAACAGGAGGACATCGTAACATCCCTCTCGGGTAATAGTGTCCAGTCATTCCACCTGCCACCTGAACAGAGCATATTCAGGCCAGCTCTTAAAAGGGCTATCTACACTAATCTACACTAATAAAAGAGAAACATGCAAATTGGTGTCACTCTACCATGCCCACCAGCCAATCAGGATGAGCAGGCAAATTAACCCAGCAACAGTTCATTTGAAACGTATTTAGGATTTTAATGCATCTTAAAGAATAGGATCTATTTTTTAAATATGCAATCAGTAAATTTTCACATCTGCAGCCAAATTGGGGTAAAGACTGCTTTGATTAGATAAAAGCTACAATACAGACTATAACTCATTTTGCAATCTGCACGTCTAAGCAAATATTTCATTGTACTACTTATACATTTCAACAACCCTAATGAAGAAATAAACATTAGGTATGCAGGAACAACAAAGATAGTGGCTGATTCTCATCAGTAACCATGCAAGCCACAAAACAATATTACATGTATTGTGTCAAAAAAGGCAAACAAACCAATATAAACCTATTATTTTACAGTAATATAGCCAAAGAAAACATCCAGCAAAAAAGCTACAGTAATTAACACAGTGTGACCATGGCATAATGACAGACAAATAGACTGAGAGAATAAAATACAGAGCACAGAAACGAATCCTTGTACATATGCTCAGATAATTTTCTTTGAGGTGACAAGACATCCAATGAAGAAAGGATGGTCTTTTCAACAAATGATGCTGGGAAAATGGGATATCCAAATGCAAAAGAATGAAGTTGAACCCTTACCTTACACCAGTGACTTTCAACCAGTATGCCACAGGAATTTTTAAAACATACCATATCTGACCATTTAGTCGGGAGCACTGACCTCTTTTCCCTTAAATTTTTGAATGAAAAAATGGAAAAACAGATATCCTAGTTGAATGAACCAAAATTATATCTATTTTTTGTCAAATTGGCAAAAAATGTATTTTTTTGTTGTGCTGTAGAATTTTGGTAATTAGTTTGTCTGCTATGAGATGAGAAAGTTGAAAATAACTGTCTTACACCACGTGCAAAAATTAACTTTAAATGGATCCCAGATCCATTGGAGGACCCTAAACGTAAGAGTTAAAGCTATAAACTCTTATAAAGACATTGGATTTGGCAATAATTTCTTGGGTATGACATCAGAAGTACAGCAATAAAAATAGATAAATTGAACTATATCAAAATTTAAAACTTCTGTGCATCAAAGAACACAGTCAACAGAATGAAAAGGCAACTTACAGAATGAGAGAAGAGATTCACAAATTACATATCTGATAAGGAGTTTATACGTAGAATATATAAAATATCCTGCAACTTAACAACATGAAGCAACCCAATTTACCAATAAGCAAAGGACTTGACTGACATTTTTTTCAAAGAAGATATACACATGGCCAGCAAGCACAGAGAAGATGCTCAGCATCACTAATCTTTAGAGAAACCATAATGAGCTATTACCTCACACCCTTGGAATGGCTACCAAAAAGAGTGAGAAAAAATAAATAAAATAGGTGTTGGCAAGGATGTGGAAAAAATGGAATCCTTATGTACAGATGGTGGGAATGGAAAATGGTGCAACTGCTGAGGAAAACAGTATGGCAGTTCCTTTTAAATATAATTACCATATGATCTAGCAATTTCACTTTTGGGTGTATACCAAAAGAATGGAAAGTGGGGTCTTAAAGAGATATTTGTACACCCACCTTCATAGCAGCATTATTCACAACAGCTAAAATGTTAAAGCAACCTAAGTGTTCACTGAGAGATAAATGAGTAAGTAAAATTTGATGTGTATGTACAACGGAATATTATTATTCCTTGAAAAGGATGGAAATTATGGCACATGCCTCAATTTAGATAAATGAAACTGGAGGACATTATGTCAAATGAAAAAACAAATCCAGTCACAAAAAGACAAATGCTATATGATTTCATTTATATGATGTGCCTAGAGTAGTCAAATTCATAGAAACAGAAAGCAGAATGGTAGCTGCCAGGGGCTGAGGGGTAGAAGGGGGAGGTGTTGTTAAATAAGTACAGAGGTTCAGTTTTGCGAGATAAAAAGAGTTCTGGAGATTTATTTCACAACAGTGTGATATATAGTTATCACCACTGAACTTTACACTTAAAAATGGTTAGGTTCTAGTTTTCTCATTTGATAGGCAGGGAGAATGAGATCTGGAAAAGCAAGTAAATGGCCTACTTAGAGTTAGTGAGTGAGCACACAGGGTTCAAAGCCAGGCAGTTGGGTTCCAAAACCATCCACAGAACCCCTACCCTGAGAATAGATCCTTGCTTGGCTTCCAGCGTTTCTGTTTTGAGGTCTGCCTATCCAAGAATAATCTCGGCTCTGCGACCCACCTTCAGTGTGGTTTGGAGAGAATGTTGGTTTTTCCTCGTGTTGTGGGAATCGCATGCCATCACGACACTATTCATCACGGTCTCAACTCTATTGGGGTTCGGTGCCCAGGAGCCCATGTCCAGGAAGTTTCTCGATGATGTGCTCGTGTTTCTGTCCCTTCTGCTTAGTAGTGAGAAGTGGTTGCTAATTTTTTAAAAAATTTTTTTAATGCTGGAGGTAAATATTAGAAAGTTAAAACAAAAGGAAGGAAAACAGAAAAAAGGCAGGAAGGAAGGATTGGAGGGGGAAACCCCATCACTGTAATGAATAAGTGGTCTCCTCTTAAAAGAAGATTTTTTCATCCCCCCTGTGTTTTATAGTTTCAATTTCAACACAAAGTTATTTATTTTATCTATTTCATTAACACTTCACCATGTTCTGTTGGACTGATTCTCATTTGCAAAAAGACTTATTGTTTAAATGTCTTGCTTTTCTTAAGAAAATCATCATTTGAAGAAAGAAATGTTTAAAGAATTGATTTTCCTTCTCCCTGAAGTTCTTTTCCCCTTTCCAAACTAAACAGTCCCCCCCCCCTTGCTTCCCCCCAGCACATTTCCCCCAGGAGTTTTTAAAAGCCAGTTACAGGTTACAACAACCTTTGGTATCCGAGACACTGTTAAGATTCCACTGTAGATTTAGTCCTTATCAGTTTGAATGTGTTTACCGCATCACATAGTTCTTGTAGAGTCAACGATAAATGCTAATACTCTACAAACTAAAATTCTGCAGCGCTTGAAAGTTATGTTTTTTTAGACACAGCTCTGTCCCTTCATGTACATTTTTCTTCCCCCCAAGACCGAGCGAACAGGCTTGTCATCAACAGTGTGCCACCTTCCCACGCTTCCATGGGAAAGTCCTACGGTGAAAACATGGCGCGTTATCTTTAAGACGCATTTTGCCCTGACTTCAGTGGCACTCAGATGCACTGGAGACAATGCGGCTGGCGCAGTGCCAGTGTTTCTGGACACCGCTTCTTCACATAAAGGGAGTTCACACAGGCCGCGGTTCCATTTCTGAGGACAGCGGATACTTTAAATACTGTGCACTTTTGTGTCTAACATACAAAGTCAAGCAGAGAATTGGGGCAATTATCCTGGGGACTCAAGTGCCCCCTTTCTCCCAGCATCCCTATTTGGGCTTTAATGATCTGAACGTTTCAATGAAACATATCTTTCCCGCCTTGGATAACGGCTTCATTTCCCTACTTTATTCTGTGTATGGAAATTCCAAGTATTCCCTAGTCCATATGTACAGGTGAGAGAAACTTTTACAAATAAATCATTTTGGAAACAACAAAGGGAGAGCTGCAGAGCACCTCAAATATGGTTCAGCGGGCAAAAGGCAGCTTGCCTGTGAGGTTGGGGTGCTGCCCAGGCAGAGTCTTCCTGTCCTCCATCCTCCTGCCCTGAGCAGGGAGGGCGGTAGGCGCCCTGCCACAGTGGGTGGGAGTGCAACTCACCTGTGGCCTGTGCATCATTATTACCAGGAGGATTGGCAGGCCCAGGGCTGGGGAAGGAGCCCAGGTCTTCTATGCCAGCTGGTGACAGGATGAGTGAGAGAGCCTGCTATTGGTGTCACTGATGGGTAAGAGGCTTCTGGACCATGGACAGAAAGTTTATAGACACTTTGTGGAGTCCTTCCCAGGGCTTCTTTCGAGGAAGCTGGGGGCGGGGGTGGGGGGCCAAGAGGGGGTGTGTTCCAGGACAGGATTTAAAATTGCGGGCTGGTCTTCAGTGTTGGAGTGCCCTTGTTATATGGCTAGCTGGTGACCTGGGGCTGGGATGAAATCACCCGTTGTTGTGTACCCCCATCAGCTTAAGAAAATAGTGCTGAGGTTTGGCGGGTGAGCTAACTCGTCCTTTTTTGTTGTTGTTTGTCCTCATTAAGCTATGAAAGGAATGTGCCGCTGCCCTTCAAAACTGAGTAGACATAGATAAGAAGTCTGTCTCAGGAACGCTTAATGGACTACAACTGGGTTAAAGAAACAAATGTTTGCCATACATATATGTTAAGTTCATCCTCAGAATGTTCTGATATGCCAGAACTTGGACAATGACTGGTTGATAGTGTTATGAAACTTAGCAAAGGGAAGTGTAACCTTGAAAGACCTCACGAAACCGAAGGGGAAAACTAGTTTTTTTATTAGTTTTTATTATATCATGACTAGGATTCCAAGATTTCAGACTGCAAGGGACTTAAAAATGTGCTTGGTTCCTTGGTATTAAGCAGGCGAGCTTGTTGATTCCAAATAAATGCAGTGCTGAGCGTGGGTGGATTCAGCTCGGAAATCCATTCTTTCATAAACCAGATGATAATGAAAACAAGATGCTTAGTTTCTGGAAAGGGGGACTCTGCTGGCCGTACAACCAAGAGATGCCAAGAGCTCGATGCATGAAAGCTGAGAAGTATACGGTGACTGGTTGGAACCATCTAAGATGAATGGCCCGGATAAGAGTCTGTTACCAAGTCCTGGGGCTTGTCAGCAACTGATGGGGCCATTATTTCACGATGCTAAGCTTTTCATTTTCTAGTCATTAACCAATATTTTTCACGTCAGTCTACCTTAAAAGGAGCATTTAGTCACACTAGATATTGTAACATAATTTATTATTGCTTTAAGCCCAAAGCACCACAAAGAGGCCAGAGACACAAGACCCTGTGGGGAATGAACCCTTGCTTAGAGCCTGCAGTCGTTTCTCTCTTCATTCATGGATATGTTTAGGGATCCAAAACACTATCTCATGCTTAACCTTAATCCCTGACTACCTACCTACTATCTGATCTCGGTCATTTTCCTGCTAAAATCTTCAAGCCTGTGTCCACCCACTCAGTCCCTGTTCAACCCCTGAAATTTGCACATCCACCTCCAGATAGGACCTCCCCTTTC
Source organism: Murina feae (assembly GCA_004026665.1). Taxonomy (NCBI): domain Eukaryota; kingdom Metazoa; phylum Chordata; class Mammalia; order Chiroptera; family Vespertilionidae; genus Murina; species Murina feae. The sequence continues at coordinate 15,021 of PVJC01041422.1, forward strand.
AAAGTGTTCCATGACGCATTCTCTCTCCTCCTGCTGCTCCTCCCCTGCCTCCTTCCTCCTTATTGGCCACATTTCTCCTTATTTTTCTCTCCCACGCTCAACCCCCTTCTCTCCCAAATTCAAATCAGTGAGTTAAGTGATGTCTCATTCTCCCCAGCCCTTCTTCTTTTTTTTTTTTTTATCTTTATTGTTCAGATTATTACAGTTGTTCCTCTTTTTTCCCCCATAGCTCCCCTCCTCCCATTTCCCACCCCAACCTCTGTCCTTGCCCCCCCCCACTGTCCTCATCCATAGGTGTACAATTATTGTCCAGTCTCTTCACGCATCCTCAACACCCTTAAC
>PVJC01041423.1:0-15366 GCA_004026665.1 Murina feae
CTTTTATTAGTTTAGATAAATGTGATCCAAATGTGTCCACCGCTAATTTTTCAAAAAGAAATTTGCTATAAATAAGCAAACCACATCTGTTCACTGATATGTGTATGGACTCCCAAGGTGTCTCATAGGGGCTTAATTACAGACCACTCACAGCAATACTTCTTTTAGCAGAAAATATAGAATGATGTGAAGCCATGTTAGCTTTTGCACATATATGGGCAGTTTCAATGTAATATGACTTCAATTGCTCCCTACTCTTTCACCCCAAATCTGCAGGCAAATTTGTAGTGCCGAATAAATAGGCCCAAATTTAGTAAGAAACGTGGAAATGAAATGAAGAAAACAGAGCAGTGGAACTTCTAGGGTGAGAAACGCCTCGGGGGTGACCTTGAAGAATTCACTGTCCAATCCAGGCCATGGGCAGCCCCTTTCCAGGAGGGGTGAGGCCCAGGAGCTGGGGGCCCAGTAAGGCTGGTGACAGGGAGAAGAGGGGCTTGTAAGCATACCCCAGGCTGAGGGAGAGACAACAGCCTGAGAGAAGCAGCAGGCTGTCAGAGAGCAGTCTAAGGTGTGGGCCAAACCACAAGGAGCAGCTGAACCAGTTGCTTCCACAATTGCCAAGCACCAGCAAACACACAGGAGAGGGGGGGTTCTCTGGTCGAGGAGACCATAGCTGCGGCACAGCAGGTAGGGCTGGGTTTGAATTGGCCCTGGAAGAGACACCTATAAAGGTAAGCATTAAAAAAAAAAAAAAAAAAGCGCCTGGCTGGTGTTGCTCAGTGGTTGAGCGTTGATCTATGACGGGAAGGTCAAGGTTTGATTCCCAGGCAGGGCACATTCCCCGGTTGTGGGCTCAATCCCCAGTAGGGGGCGTGCAGGAGGCAGCACATCGATCATTCTCTCTCATCATTGATGTTTCTATCTCTTTCTCCCTCTCCTTTCCTTTCTGAAATCAGCAAAAATAATTTTTAAAACATGTTTAAAAAGTGAGCAAGTAGAAGGGCTTCTGAGGGTAGGCACAGGGGAGAGCACAATTGTCAAGTCCAGGGCCCTTCACTTCCGCTCCTCCAGAGTGAAGCAGCAGGACTCGGAGAGTCTGTGGCTGTAGCTGCAGTGCAACCAAAGACCTAGGTCCACTGGGGACCTTCCTGATCCTCCAGACAAACCTCAGAGCATAGAGGAAGCAATCTACGGTACGGAGAAGCCAAACATGGAAGAAGTATAGCTAGATGACTAGGGGCTATCTCAGGAAAGTGTTCTAGAAGGGTGGGGGTCTGTAAAACAGGGGTGGTCTTGCCTTTAAGCACATGGGAGGTGGGGCATCTGGAAGAGGCAGCCCTCAGGCACACGCGTCCTTGTGCACACACACATGCACACACGAGTATGAATCCACATACACTCTATCCCATTAGCAGCCTAATTTGTATCCCTTCTTATGAGAGCAGGAGCTCCACCTGTCTTTAATGTTCCTGTAAATGCCACAGCGGCCAGGACACTGCACCATACCCAGTATCCCCTGCGAACGTTTCATAACTGATATTGGCCCTGGTATGGCTGTAATGTGGGCAAATAAAAAACAGAACAGTGGCCAGTGAGGAGCACATGTGCCAGGTGATGGTGTTGGTTCCAATTTCTCTGACTACTATGGCTTCAAGTCGTTGGGTGGTAACGAGTCAGCTTTTCTGGTATCTTGTCCCTACACTTCCCCTCAAGCTCAAATTGACCTGATAAACACCTAACCTGACATGCGCTGGCACTCTACCCTGAGGATCAGATCTGTGTTTCTGTTTGACACCTAAGACACGTCTATCAGCATGTGGCACAGCTCAAACTCAACTTGTCCCAGTTGACATTTCCTCAAAAACTTGCTGTCTGCTTGAATCGCTTTGACATCACTTTGCTGCCCAAACTACAAATGTGGGCATTAGCTTTTTATCCTGCATTCTGGCTCTCTCCCGCCTGAGCAAGTCTACCTCCTGGGCATTTGTGATCCTCCCTCTTCTTACTCCAGAGTTGCCTCCCGAGCACACACCTGGACCATAACCAGATCCTGGTTCTCTCCTGGCCTCCGCCTTCATGCCGAATCCCCATTCCTGCCACGTATGTCTTCTAAAGTGCAAATGTGAGTATGTCACTCCCGGTTCAATATCTTTCAATTACCCCGAATTGCATTCAAAAAGAAGTCCAATTCCGTGGTAAGGCCTCCTAGAGTCTTAATTGGGAGCCTTTGTTTGTTCATTCGAATCTCCAGCCGCAACAAAATACGCCGGTGTAATGCTCTTTCAGGATGTGGAATGCTTAAGGTTAGTGCCCTGTTCACCATGGGATCCCTTGCACCGTGCTTTGCACATCGTGGGCATCCAACAAATGTCTGATGAAGGCAGGCAGGCAGGCAGAAAGGAAGGCAGGAAGGAAGGAAGGGAGGGAAGGAAGAAGGGAGGGAGAAAGGGAGGCAGGAAGGAAGGAAGGACTGCATCAGGAGCTGTGATGCAAGAGTATTAGAGGCATGGACTTGTCTCTGAGCAGCTCCCAGCCCCCTTAGAGCTTTGGGATCATAGTTTCAGAACTACTCCTTTTATTTTACATGGATTTATACTGGGTTTATCATATTGATAGCATGCATTTTATTTTTTAATGAAATATTATTTAACGAGGGCATTGCTCTCTATGCCCTATTTTTTTTTCAACTACTTGTTTTGGAGAAACTATTAACCCACTTAAAAGATTAATCAAAACTCATTTCTTCTGCACATTTCTTCTGGAGGTTGTGCAGTTTATCGGCAATTATTCCTCTGAAAGCCCACATGGAGACACCTACAGGCAGAACTTACTTTCAGGACCTCCCACGCCACTCCTCACTTTAGTTCCCCGCCCCCCCCCCCCAAACCCTTTTCTGTCGCTTAGCTTTCCCATCGCAGAGCAGAATAACCCAAAACGCTTTGCCTGTCAACTTTCAATGAAAAACGAAAACCGGGACCTAAGAGAACGCCAAGATTTCCCAAGTGCCCAGTTAAGATCCGGCTCCTTCCTCATCGCGGGTGATGCTCCCGTGCTTCTCAGGAGTGAAATCCGTCCACTGCCGGGTCTTACTGCCCCGTGCGTTTCTTCAGTCGCGACGCCTGTCATCAGGTCTCAGGCGCTGCTCGGAATGCGGAGGCAAACAGCACGCGCAGCGGCGTAAACTCGTCTCCCCAGTTACCACGAGGTGACAGAACCTGGTGACTGGCGGTTTAACACCGAGGTTTCCTCCGTGGCTAGTGAGCAAGCCCATTAAAGGATTCAATAAAAGCCTCCCAGGCTGCTGGAGCCCGGGGACGGGCATCGGCGGGCGGGGCCGACGGTGGAAGAGGCGGGGCCGGGGCTGGTAGGCGTGGCTTACACGGGAGGAGGCGGGGCGGATGCCGGTGGGCGGGGCTAACGGGCCCCGCGAAACCGCCGCTCCGGCGACTTCCGGGCCCCTCAGCCGCCCGATGCACTCCCGCGGGCGCCTTCGAGTGCGGCGAGCACCACAGCGAGGGGGATAGGCCAGAAGCCGCTGTTCGCGCCGGTCCGCGCCCCGCCGATGCTGCCATCCGTGTCAAACGTGCCCCACAACCCCTCCTCTGACTCGGCTCGGCTCTCCGGGCCGGAGCCTCGCTGCCGCCGCCGCCGCTACCCGGCCTGAGCCTGACGTGAGCCGGAGCGCGACGGGGAAGAGTGAGACGAGGCCCAGCTCAGGGAGCAGAGATGCGGGAGAGCGTTAGGGCACGTGAGGGCGCCTCGGCCAATGGTAGGCGGGAGGGGGCGTGACCGGGGCGTGGCTGGGCGGGGCGGGCGGCCCGGGATCGACGGGCTGGGATGGGGAGGGGAGGGGCGGCCCGGGGGAGGGGAGGGGAGGGAGGGGAGGGGAGGGACGGCCCGGGGGAGGGGCGGAGAGACGCCGCCGCCGCCGCCGCCGCGGCTGCCGCAGCCTCCGGGAGCCTGGAAAAGGGGAAGCGGGAGCGAGCGAACGGCTCAGTCCCCGGGGCGGCGGCGGCGGCCGGGCGGGCGCGACGGCCGGGGCGGGGGCGCTACTGCTGCTGAGGGCCGGGCAGCAGGAGCGGCGGCGGCGGCGGCGGCCCGCACCAGCCATGCCGAATAAAACCAAGAAGGAGAAAGTGAGTCGGGGCCCGGGTCACGGGACGGGCCGGCGGGAAGGGGAAGGGGCCGCGCGGAGGGCAGCAGGGAACTGCCCGGGAGCGGGGCGCGGCGGGGCTCGGGGTCCTGCGCCTTGACCCCCGATGACAGAGTCCTGAGGGCTCTGGGGGCGCCGCTCTGCCGGCTCCCGGGGCGGGGGCGGGGGCGGGGGCGGGTCGCGCCGGGGGGCGGCGGTGCCCCAGGCCGGGGCGGGGGTCCTGACGGCCGGCGTGGGCACCGGGGGCGGCGCGCGCGGAGGGCGTGAGGGGGCAGGTGCGGTCGCGGAGGTGGTTGACCGAGTCTCGCATCCCGGAGTGAGATTTCGGGGTGCGGGCTGCAGCCGCCTGTGAGGCACCCCGGTGAGTGCCGAGGCCGAGCGGTCCGCTCTCCAGAGGGCCGCCCTGGACCCTGAAATGCTGTCGTTGTCGGGGTGGCGGCGGGGACGGCCGTGAGCGTGTGTGCTGCGTGCGCGTGGGGGCGGCGGGGTGCCTCTGCTTCGGGTGGCGCCCCAGCGTGTCGGTGTCACCCCAGACACCCCCGCTCCGCTCCGCTCCCGGGGCTTAGCTGGGAGGGAAGAAAGGGATGAGCCCTGGATCTTTGCAAAATGCCGACAGCGCCGTGTGCATGTGGGTTTATCTGCTTCCGCTTCAAGTTTTGAACCCAACTGCGGAAAACAAGGGGAGTCTGGAAATGGGTGTGTGTGGGGCGGGGGGCGGGGGGCGCCGCAATACCGTGTTTCTCATTAAACAGTGCGTGTGATGGGCGATTTCTGGACGGCGTGGATGAAGCCCATGGTCATTGCATGAATCCGTGTTTGCACTGTGTTTGGATGTATCTTGTTGAGCAGTCCCAAACTTGGAGAAGCCTAATGAATTCTGCTTGTTGTTCCCCAGGAAGTACCAAAAGCAGGAAAAAGTGGAAGAAATCTGAAAGAAGCACAAGACACAGTAGAACCGGAGGTAACTACCCTCGGATACTCACTTTCTGCTTTTTCGGGAGCAGCTTGGCGCTTAGGATACAAAAACCCGAGGCTGATAAAACTTAGGGTTTTGTAATGTTTCCCCTATGTGGGATTTTTGTTTTTTGTGGTTTTTTTTTTTGCCTTTTCATCACCCTCGTTTTAAGCTACTTTGGTTTTTGTTATTTTGCTCTGGGTAAAGAAGGCTGTTTCTATGACAGGTGTGCGTATTGGTGCTGCTGGCATTTTCAGCTTCATTGCCCCCCCCCCCCAAACCTGGCCGCCATCCAGTAGAGACTGGTGGTGTCATGGGCTCTCTCCTTTCAGCTTTCATCCTGCCCCTTCCCTTGCAGGTGCCAGGTCCCTCTCTCAGCGGCTCCTTCTCCTGCCGCCACCTTGCTGTGCCGGATGCTGCTGGTTTCCTGGGCCCGCTCTTTGATGTCTGATCCCCTTAGCCTCTCTCCCCAGTCGTGTTGTTACATTTTGGTTTACCTGGTTTGGGTATACTTATGTAGTCTTCTATCTTTCATGTTTTCCTTCTGTCTGTACTGGCCAATTCTGACTTCCTTTGCTTCCAGACTTTGGGATCATTGTGGAACAGCTGAAATGCCCGTGAAGGTTGCGTCTACCCAGTGAAGTCAGTGTCGTGGTCGTTGACACCTTGTGCTTGGAGAGTATTTGCAGAGCCAGCCCCCGGCTTTGCCTTTCTTCCTTGTGACTGGGTTCGGGGTCCGGGGAGCTGTCTGGAGCCAGGCAGAGCTAAGAGGCCCTTTTGAGTCAAGGGGAGCAGAGAAGCTGCTGATGCAGTGGCCTGGTTCTCCTCCAGAGCCGGATCCCGGAGGGCTCTGGTCTTATCACAGATGGCATTAATTTGCCAGGGTCAGACCCCTTCCTGTAAGCCAAATTAGAATGCGTTCAGTGCTGCGTGGCCAGCATTGGCAGTACCCTTCTTTTTGAGCCCCAGGTTATCTTGCATGTATTCTAAGCATTCGGCAGGTGGTTTATTCCAGCAACTCTCTTGCCTTCTGCAAATCAAAAAGCAAAAATCCTGAAGGTTCCTTAACCATCTGTCTGTGCCAGTCTTTTCCTGGCCTTTCCTTATAGCAGCCAATCAAGTTTTAGTGTTCTCGCATTTGACTTGCTTACTTCCGTGTCACTCTTTTGGCTACATTGACTTAAATGGAATTTACTGTCTGAGAGGGTGCTTTTTGTTTTCTTTTTATTCGTTTGCGCATCGTTCATTAAAACTGCTAAGACTTCCTAGTGCTCCCCAAGCCCTTCTTGCTCCATACCTGCACCTCTCATCCCTGTTCTCATCACGAAGACGTATCAGTGGACATGGTTCTTTTATCCCCGTTTTAGTGGAAAGAACCTGGTTATAAGGGTGGATAATATGAAGTTTGAGCCTGAAAAAGCCATCAGTAACTGAAAGATACCCAAGCCACTAATACGTAAAATGTTTTTAAGGTGGATTGAGTTCCCAGAATGTCTGTTGAGGAAGGCACTGGAGGTGTGGCCTGCATTGTCTGAGATGATGCCCCAGTTGTCTTTTTGTATTTTTTCTGGTGCTACTGTCTTGAGAGGTGGAGCTACAGAGCTTGAAATGGCCCCTAAAAAATACTCACCTGCCAGGTCCTTCACTACTTCCTCATAAAGATGCCAGAGGCAACATGGCATACTAAGCATGAACTAGCAGATGACTGTGCGAATTATTTTTCTGGAATACAAATTGAGGCACTTAAGTTCATCTGAACTTTGAGTCGAACCTTACTTTTTTATTGTTGTTTTCTCCCCTTAGTCTTCATCTCACTTCTTCACATCGAGTTCCACCCACTTAGCAAACATGATTGACCCAGGCAGGTGAATTAAGCCATTACTGCACACTCTTTTCCTCTCCTGCCTCTCAGTTTACCCCTGAACTTGAATATTTTCACCTGAATGATTTAAATCAGTTTGCTGTTCCCATGTTGCTTTTCAAGCCTTTTAAACATCACATCCTCTTCAGTCAGCCCTTTGCTCTGGTTACCCTGTGAACACACTTCTGTTAGGATGGCTACAACCCGAGTGTGCGCAGAACAGGTATCCAGGCAGGTCAGGTTGGCCAGATTTGGGTATAACCCCCACAGAGAATACGCCCCAGAATGTGGCCTACGGTTGAGCTATTATGTGGGTCTGAATGTGGGAAGTTGACACTATAGTCCTGGCTAGTTATAATCTAGCCTCACAGGAACGGGAGCCAGTGGCTACGTTGCAGAACGTTTTTTGGTTCAAACAAGGAACATCTGATGGCCTGGGCTTTTAGTAAGGAAATGAAGTCCTGAGGTAAAGGATAGAGTGGAATAGGGGAAGCATTTCAGCCTGGGGATTGTATGATGAAAATGCTGATTCCTGATGGTTGTAATCAATGACTTAAGTTCTGTGGCCCCGTTTTCCTCACCTTTAAAATGACTTGGTGCGTTTCAGATTTGGCCATTTTTTTACTATATGGGACTAGGTGCGACCCCTCTTGAAACAAGTTTTCTCTGTAATATGTGTGACAGGCTATATCTTTCAATGCAACAAAATACCGGTCATAACTACTGTGCAGTTTTTGCCTGTTTCTAGAAATTTCTGCTTCTTGGAAAATGTGTATTGGCACATTGTCTTTTGTTTTGTTTTGTTTTTTTAAATGGAATGTTTACATTCGACTTGCTTGTCCAGCTGTGACGTGTCCTGGAAATAAAATTTTCTGTCAGTACCTACTGCTGATTCATTTCATGGTACACTTCTAAGGAGTGAGGCCACAAATGGGCGCATGGACCACTTGTAGTGGGGTACTCGGAGGTTGACGGAGAAACTCATCTTAGAGTAGTTATTCTTGGTGTAACGCATTTGTGGAAACATAAGTGGGGGCATCTTATGCATGTTTAGAATCTTAGTATGTTGCCCAGAGAGCCCTCAAGGCCATTTTGAAAGACTTGGCCATGTGATGGTGTTGTTTTTGTCTTTAATTTGTGTGCTGTGCCCAGAGTTATGATTTAAAGTGCTGATGCTTTGCCCTGCCAGCATGGTTCAGTGGTTGAGCATCATCCTGTGAGCCAGGTCATGGTTTGAGTCCCTATAAGGGCACATGCATGCCGGATCCTCAGTAGGGTGTGTGCAGGAGGCAGCCGATCAATGATTCTCTCTCATCATTGATGTTTCTATTTTCTATCTCTCTCTCCCTCTCTCTTCCTCTCTGAAATCAATAAAAATATATTTGAAATATATATATATATAAATAAAGTGTTAATGCTTTTCGTAAAGTGATTTGCTTTAAGTACATTAAAGTTTGTGCAAGTGTTCCCTAGTTGTGCATTTTACATATCCTGCCTCAGCTTAGTTTTTGTTTGAAAGTCTCTACAGCAACTCTTACATAATATGTGTTGCTGGAAAGAAAGCTGGGCAATCCATTCTCCAACTTGATAGCTCATTTTGACACGTACCTTTGGTAATAACTTCTTCCTCTTTATAATCTGTCTCTTTACATTCCCCTGCCTCCACCCCTGGGTATCCGAGAGACAGGGAACCAGGCTAGCTTAGGGCCCATAGGTGTAGGGTGTGGAGCCACGTTTATAAACTAACACTGAATTTTCGGAAATATGTATTAACTCATATAATAATAACACCTGTTACATGTTAACATAAGTAACATTTTTATGAAAAATACCTTTCCAAGAAAAAGTTTTTGACTTTCTAGTCACTTGTCTCTGTAGCAGGAATTTTAACCAGAGTTATAAGAGGACAAGGAAAGTAGTTTTGTTGGCAGGTGTGTTTTCTGGGGAGGCAGCTGTGACTGTCACCCTGGGAGAGTAGGGTCCCTGACTCCCCACCCCAGAATACCAAAAGCCACTCTCTGTGGGCTCAGTTCTGAACTTGAGGTTCTGTTGGGGGCCTCCTACAGCACATTTTCAGTAGTTCTCTTCCCAACTTTTCCCCATACAACCCTAGATTGAACTGTAGAGAAACTCAGAGATGACCCAAGGAATAGTACTTTATATATTTTTTTTAATTCATGTGTTGGTAATTCCCCATTTTTAATTGGTTCACTCCCCCGGCCCCGGCAGCTCCATCGAGGAAAGATGAGGCTCTGCGGAAAAGACGGTCAGGGATGGGAAGGTATTTGAGCTCAGCGGAGGGGAGCCTTGGGGCAATGAGGAAGCAGTTCGTCCCCGAGCTGTCCCCTTTCTAGTGTCCACTCCTGTCCTGCTTCCAAGCTAGACGCTTGGTAGACCCTGGGTGCCTCCCGTGAGATCTGCTCTGTGGCGGGCATCCCACCCTTGGTAATCTGTGTGGGGCCGGTGCTTCCCTATAGTCCTGTGCTCTGTAGGAAGTTCACCATTGTTCTTGGCCAGTAGCCCCCCACCTCCTCCAGTAGGACAACCACAAGTGACTTCAAACATTACCAGATGCCTCCTGGAGAGCAAAACGGCCCGCTGTAGAGATCCCTGCTCTAGAGACCTCTCCACAGAGTACATTAGCTCGTAAGTCATGCCCAGCACGTATATGTCTAAGAATAATGTTTCCTTCCTTTTAAGCAGCAGTACTCAGGCAAAAGGAGTGTCAGCACCTTTACTGTCTTAAAAGTTAGCAAGGACCCAAAGAGCTTTATTTAGTGGGTTATAACTGTCTGATAGGTATATTAAAATTAAAACAAATTTTAAATATTCATTAATTCTTCTAATAATAATCTCACACCCATTACATGTTATCATAAATCACATATTTTTATGAGAAATAACTATAAAATTCACTGAGAAAATGGCATTGCACTGTTTTTGCAAGTCTCTTTAATGTCTGGTTTAATAGAAGAAGCTGACTTCTCTAGTCTGCTCCTGCATTCAGTCTGTTTTGGTCACTTGTCTTATAGCCAGTGAAAAATCAACATGATGGTTATAAAGGCAAATTGTGTCTTAGTACTGTCATAAAAACAATTGATCCCAGAAGGGGCCTAAGGGATCACACTTTGAGGATCACTGTGGATCCTCTTCCAGTCCCTTTTACTGCCCATTTGAATCCTTTCATCCTCTTAGCTGCAACTCAAGTTCATTTATCTTGAGATTTAAGAGGGATTTTTCTCCCCACTTTGGGTCATATTTTTTCCGTCTTTTAAATATGAGTAGCAATTATTTGCTTTACTGATTATCATTTGTACTGCCTGGGATACCTTGATTTGCCTCCCTAACTAGATTAAGTCCTTGAAGACAGCGTTTAACTGGATGCTTCCTTGCACTTGCCATTTTTGTTAGGGCCTGGAGGCAGGAGGTGTGTATAGTGGAGAGGCACCCTGTGCATCTGTGAGAGCTGGGGGGTCAGTCTGCCACCAGCATGAGTCATGGTGACATTTTCCTAAGTCACAAGGAAATTTCATCTGAACGATTTCAGCTATAAAAAAGCTCCAGGATTCTCTAAAACATTGGGAACCCACCAAGGTCAGAGTACCAGGGTGTCTGCTTCAGCACAACATTATAGGTGATGGTTTTGCATTTTCTGGTCATTATCTGTTTTTGTTCAGCAAAGACTTCCCCGATTTTTTGTCAGGTTAGAGAGCAGCCTGTGTGGAAGTGCCGCTTTCCAAAACCAAACCCATCTTTGTTTTCTCCACCTGGGGGAGCAAGAGAACAAGCCTAGAGATTAAACTCTCCTAGACAGTGGGTATTGGTTGAGGACATTGGATTTTTGTTTGTTTTTTTAAGATGAGGTTTATTATGGCTATAAAGGGGAGTTGCTCTGTGCTTGTGCTGTGTTTGCCAGTGGGACTGTCAAAGTGTCTGGGAGCTCTGCTGTGTTAGATCTTTGCTGTGCAAGACCTCAACATCTGGCACGTGTGTCAGTTGAAATCAATGAAAATTAAATGAACTTTAGAAACTCTGTTCCTTGGTCATAGTAGCCACAGTTCGAGTGCTCAGGAGCCACATGTGGCTAGTGGCTGCACTATAGTTCAGCAAATATAGAACATTTTCTGTTTCATAGAAAGTTCGATCAGACAGAGCTGCCTTACACCTTGCTGTGTTTTCCAAAGTATTTATAACTAGGGGCTTGGTGCACAAAAATTTGTGCACTGGCGGGGGTCGGGTGGGAAGGGCCCTCAGCCTAGCCTGTGCCCTCTTGCAGTCTGGGACCCCTCTGGGGATGTCCACCTGCTGGCATGCCTGGCCAGCCTGGGTGAGGGGCTGATGGCTGTTTGCAGACTGGCCACGCCCCCCAGTGGGAACCCTAACCCAATGGGGGTTTGGCCAGTCTGGGTGAGGGGCTGACTCACCCAGACTGGCTCACCCATTTTCAGACTGCCCACAGCCCCTTCAGGGTTCGGGTACCTACTGGGGTGCCTGGCCAGCCTGGGTGAGGGGCTGAGGGCTATTTTCAGGCTGCCCACAGCTCACATTGACCCAATGTCCCAGGGAGGCTGGCTGGAATCAGGTTTCTGGGGTTTATTTATCTTCTATAATTGAAACTTTGTTGCCTTGAGTGGAGGCAACAAAGCCTCCTGTTTACTTCAGCTCCGTGGCTTCTGTAATTGAAACATTCTTGCCTTGACCAGAGGCTCAGCCGGCCTAGGCAGACAGTTTCAGTGGAAGCCTCCTGTTTGCTCTAGCTCCGTGGCTGCCGGCCACCTTCATGGCCTGGTTAATTTGCATGCAGCTGCTCTGATTGGCTGGTGGGCATGGCTTGGCTGGTGGGCGTGGCTTAGGTATAATGGAGTGAGGGTCAATTTGCATATTACTCTTTTATTAGATTAGATGTGAGTATATTTAACTTAGTTAGCTATTGCTTTTTAATATGAAATATCAAATTTAAGATTAAATTTAAAGGAAAAGAAGACACATTGGCAGAGGAGAAGAAAGTGGATAAAATTAGGGAACGGAGGAAGGGGAGGAGAAAGGAGAATTCAGTGGTAAGATGGGAGGGAAGCCCTGTCATCACTTGCTCTGGGCCCCCTGTGTTCTAAGGACCTGATATGCACAAGATCTGCCATTCCCACAAGAGTGGGCCCAGGACCCAAGGGAGAGTGTCCTTCTCGACTTTATTTTTAGACTTTTTGTGTTTATCAAAACACGGGGTTAAAAAATGAAATTGTTTTGCCCTTGCTGGTTTAGCTCAGTGGTTGGAGTGTCGACCTGCGGGCTGACAGGTTCTAGGTTCGGTTCCAGGTTCGATTCTGGTCAAGGGCACATACCTTGGTTACAGGCTCAATCCCTGCCCCTGTCAGGGCAACACATTGATGTTTCTCTCTCTGTCTGTCTTCCCCCCTCCCACTCTGTCTAAAAATCAATGGAAAAAATATCCTTGGGTGAGGATTAACAAATATATTTAAAAATTAAAAAGAATATGAAAAAAAGTATGAAAAGCTATAGTTCCCATGCCACCTAATCCACTGTCAGTGCATGGCAAAGCAACTTCTTTCTACTGTTGTGCTGATTGGCCCTACGTCTAGGACCGCCTCCTCCCCCAGGAAGCAGAGGTGTGTGGTAGAGGGTGGGCTCTCCAGCCAGACCTTCCTGCCTGGTCTTCCTTCTACCTCTCTGTCATTCTCCCTTTATCTTGGCCTTTCTCTTTCATGTTGCAGATTGTGTGCTGAATGCTATTGTGGGTGCTGGGGATTCGGTGCAGGACACAGCAGGGTGCCTAAATCCCTGTGGTTTACTTTCAGTGAGTGCTGTGTGCACTAGTTTTTCTTAGGGGCACTGGTGACATTTGGTGTGAGAGCATCTCACACTTTGCAGAGCAGTAGCTCTGGGGCTCTGGACACCAGTACTCCCTCTGGTCATTGTGTTATCAAAACTGTATACACAAGTTTCCAGAAACCCCTGGTAGGGCAGGGCCACCTCTAGTAGCCCTCTTGCTAGAGACCCAGGTGGTCAGAGATGGTCTCGCCAAGATGGTGATGCTGTTAAAGGTAGGAGCAGAATGTGAAGAAGGAGGCAGTGGTGCAAAAATCTGGGAAAGGGTGGTCCAGCCAGTGGAAGCAGCCAGTGTGAAGGCTTTGTGGCACAAGGAGCTGTGTGTGTCCTCCAGAAAGAAGGCTGATTTGGCTGAAGAGAAGTGAGGGTGGCTCAAGCAGGAGGGGTGAAGTCCGAGAGATGGGGAAGGCTGGAACCAGTAAGATCTTGTTGGCAACCATCGGCAGGGTTTTGGATTTTTATTCTAAAGATGATAGGAAACCATGGAGGAATTTTGAGCAGGGAAGTGAGACAACCTGACTTAAGCATTTAAAAGACCTCTGCAACAGATTCTTTGTAGGAAATAGAGGAGCAAGAATTGAAGCAAGGAGACCACTAGATGACAAGGCCTGCTCAGATGCCTGCTGTCTTGTCTGCACTTGCAAAGATGAGGCCCTGGGGCTGTGGGTTCTGGACTTTGGTGGCTTATCAGCTGACTGCTTGCTTTACAGGCCTGAACTGAGAGCTGGTTTTTGTGGCTTCTGACTTATAGAGACCAGAATGCAGAACTTTGCTCAAAAGGAATAAAAGCTCCGGCACTAGCAGCCTTAGTTTTCCCTAAACAGTCTCGTTTCTTTGAAGAATACCTTTTCTCTCTCCATAAACACCTGGTTCAGCTGTTGTGCAAATGTTCAGTGGCTGTAGACAGGTCATTATTCAAACCAAAGACTAAACTCCTTTTCTGCTCCATGACTTACTCCTGCCCCTCAGAGTTTCTGAGTCCTGAGCCTCTGGGGGCCTCTGTGTGGGCAGATCACTTGCCTTCTATACCTTGCCACACCCACCTCTCTGTCAGCTTTCTACTCCCAGACCTTTGTTGAATGTTCTTGTCCTGAGGTGCACCAACAACTCCCCATGCAGATTTTTTGTATTGGAGGTTTTAACTTCCCCATTCTTTCATTGCCACTTGTAATGGGGCTCACGTGGTTTGCTGATTGGTGAGTGCATGATCAGTCTTGATCAGAAAAATCTCTGTCCTTCCCTTATTTTCACCTATCAGCCAGGGATTGTTGGCTTAATGTAGGGGTCAGGAAACTTTTTCTGTAAAGGTCAGATAATAAGTATTTTAGACTTTGAGTGCCATACAGTCTCTGTTGCAACTACTCAACTCTTCTGTTGCAGCAAGTGAGTAACCATAGACAACATGTAAACTAATAGCCATGGCTGTGTTCCAATAACACTTTATTCACAAAATAGGCAGGAGGCCAGATATGGCCCATGGGCTTTAGCTTGATGACCCCTGGCCTAGTGGAATCCAAATCAGGTTCAGTACTTAGAGGGACTTTGGCAGAAGCTGGGCACTGTTGTTACTTTGTGAGATCAGCAGTGGTTATGCTCTGTGAAAGAAGTATCCCTTTGTTTTGTTTTTTTACTCCATTCACCATCTGGAAGCTATTGAGAGACCAGTGGTTTGACCTGCCTAATCTACTCTATAAAAGCGAAATATTAAAATTAACCATTTCTCCGAGACAGGGTAAGCCACGCCCACCAGCCAATCAGAGCGGCTGTATGCAAATTAGCCCAGCCAACATGGCGGCCGCCACTCACGGACTTGAGTAAACAGCCCTTTCCATTGCGGCAGGAGCGAAAGTGAAGCTGCGCCTGCTCAGCTCAGCTCCGATTAAACTGCCTCTAGCAAAACACAGATTTGAAACATTTGAAACAATGTAACAATCATAGAATCCTCCGGAGCTGAAGGAAAGAGCAGCTCGGGCCTAACCAGTAAAAGTAACAATTGTTTCATTATAGACGCTGCGAGGTGAAGCAAAGAGGAGGCTTCAGTCAGTTAGAAGGCCGCCTTAAAGGAACAGTATATCAATTATAGAAGATAACCCCAGGCCTTCAAGGAACAGTATCAATTATAGGAGAAAAAACTCCAGAAACCTGCGTCCAGCCAGCCTTGCTGGGACGTTGGGCAATGGGAGCTGTGGGCAGCCTTAAAGCCCCTCACCCAGGCTGGTCAGGCACGCCAGCAGGTGGACATCCCCCAAGGGGTCCCAGACTGCGAGAGGGCACGGGCCGGGCTGAGGGACCTCCCGAGTCCACAGAGCGGCTGCAGGGCGGGACAGCGCAGGACCCAGGACCCGTGATGGGAAACAGGCGGCAGGGTTGGAGGGCACCAGGAAGCGGGTAAGAGGCGGGGAAGGGGGGGTCTCGGCCTGCTTGGTGGCTGCCCAGGCCCTTTGCGGGGCACCGGGGAGCGGGAAAGCAAGGCTGCAGGGGCCGGGGTCCTGCTTGGCAGCTCCCCAGACCCCTTGGCGGCACCGGGAAGTGGGAAAGGAAGGCAGCAGGGGA
>PVJC01041424.1:0-15362 GCA_004026665.1 Murina feae
AGCCACAAGCCAGGCTGCCAGTACAGCGGTGGTGGTGGGAGCCTCTCCTGCCTCCTCAGCAGCACTAAGAATGTCCAACTGCAGTTTAGGCCTGCTCCCCGCTGGCAAGTGGACATCCCCTGAGGGTTCCCGGGCTGCCAGAGGGATGTCTGACTGCCAGCTTAGGCCCAATCACCTGGGCCAGGGTGAGGGACCCCCTTCCCCCCGCAGTGCACAAATTTTTGTGCACCAGGCCTCTAGTATATGATAAGCCCACCGCTAACTTGATATTCAACAGTGAAAAGCTGAAAGCTTTTTTAAAAATTTATCTTTATTGAAAGAATTATCGATGACCCTTCTCCCCCCCCCCCCATGAACCCCTTCCTTTCCACTCCTGCTTCCTCCCCAGGCCTTCATCACACTATTGTCTGTGTCCATGGGTTATTCATATATGCATATAAGTTCTTTGGTTAATTTCAACCCCTCCCTCAATTGCAGAAAAGCTGAAAGCTCTCTCTCTAAGATCAGGAATAAATCAAGGATGCCCACTCTCATCACTTTTATTCAACATAGTGGAAGTCCTAGCCAAAACAAATAGGCAAAAGAAATAAAAGGCATCAAAATTGGAAAGAAAGAAGTGAAACTGTTGCTATTTGCAAATAACATGATGTTACTTCACCAGAAAATTGTTAAAATAAATGAATTCAGTAAAGTTGCAGGACAAAATCAATATACATAAATATGTTGAGTTTCTATACCCTAATAATAAAATATCAGGAAGAGAAATTAAATAAACAATTCCATTTACAGTTGCATCAAAAAAGATAAAATACCTAGGAATAAATTTAACCAAGGAGGTGAAAAACATGTACACTGAAAACTACAAAACATTGATAGGAGAAATTGAAGATGACACAAGTAAATGGAAAGCTATTCTGTGCTCATGGACTGGAAGAATTACTATCGCTACACTGTTCATACTACTCAAAGTAAACTACAGATTTAGTGCAATCCCTATCAAAATTCCAATGGCATTTTTTTCCCCCACAGAAATAGGACAAACAATTCTAAACGTCTAGAGAACCACAGACCGAGAATGGTCAAAGTAATCTTGAATAAGAATACCAAAGCTGGATGCCTCATACGCCCTGGTTTCAAACTATATTACAAAGATCCAGTAATCAAACAGTATGGTATTGGCATAAAAATAGACACAGATCAATGGAACAGAAGAGAGGCCCAGAAATAAACCCACACATAAATATGTATGCAGATTTATTTATTTTCTAAATATATTTTTATTAATTTCAGGAAAGGAGGGGGGGGAGAGATAGAAACATCAATGATGAGAGAGAATCATTGATTGGTTACCTCCTGCATGTCCCCCACTGGGGATCGAGCCCACAACCCAGGCATATGCCCTTGATCAAAATAGAACCCCAGGACCCTTCAGTCTGCAGGTCGATGCTGTATCCACTGAGCCAAACCTGCTAGGGCAAGATGTATGTAGATGTAAATAGGAATTTGGGTTTGGGAATAGGAAGATGGAATTTCCATCTGATGGTTTCTATATTCTGAAATGGATATGGGAGGAGAGCAAGTAGACAATTTGAAGGAGAAGGAAGATATGGTGAACTAGTAATCCAAAGCGTGAAAGCAGAGCCTGGTTTCCAGGCAGGGTTGAACGCCCAGTGAGACATTTGTTAGGGCTCCAAAGCCCCATTGTGTGCTTCTCCAGCCACATTCAGCTGCTTCAGTGCAGGCAATCAAAGGTGGGAGAGTGCAAGCAGGAGTGGCTCTTAGGAGGCAAGTCCAGTAGAGGGAGGATGCAAAAGAGTTGACAGATTTTCAAAGGGCTAATATACTGATGCAGTAGAGAACTGAGGCTGGGTAGGTAGAGAGACAAAGCCAGCAGGAAAAGGCTGGCAGAGAGAAAGACTTGATGGAGACTGGGGATCAGAGGTGTCGACAAGGTCAAAGAAAGGTGGCAGTGGGAGTGTCTAAGTGAGCTAGCAGATGGTGGACAGAGTGGAACTTAAAAACAGATTTTAGAGGTCATGCCATTTCCAGGGTAGATAAGAATTCAGGTGACTTTGGAAAGGTAGAGGTAGGAAGTTGGTATAAGGGCATAAATGAGTTTCAGAAAAGTAGATTTTGCAGGAAGGAGAAGAGTTTGTAAGAGGTATTAGAGGTCAAACAAACAAACAAACCAATCACCTCCTGACTCTGAGGTATCTATCTTTTATATATATAAAAGGCTAATATGCAAAGTGTCCCCTCAGGAGTTCGACCAGGAGACAGGATATTCAATTGCTCACTATGACATGTGCTGATCACCAGGGAGCAGTGCAGATGAAGGGAGGTCCTGGCCAGTAGCTGGAAGGTTTAGCTCCGATTGCTGGCCAGGCCTAGGGACCCTATTCATACATGAATTTCCTGCACCAGGCCTCTAGTTTTGAGTATAAAAGGTTAGGAGGGGAAACCTTGGGAGATTTCTGTTAAGGAGGTGATGCTCCAAGAACACATTGAAGATATAAAGAGAGCTCCATGATGTAGATTCCAGCAGGTAATGAAAGGGACTGGGAGGGAGGGAAGGAAGGAAGAAGGGAGGAAAGATGTGGCAGGATTGGGTCAGATGAAGGGTTTGGCTCTCAGTCTTGGCAGCACATTGGAATGCTAGTATGTTACAAAGATACACTACCTCATATAATCACACACTAGAGTTGGTCATGGTCTAGCAGAGGAGAAAGATGTCAAAACAACTACACGCGGCTTGCTGGGGTCTTTGAGGTCTCTGGAAATGAAGGAGCAGTTATCCTGCCCAGAAATTCAGAACCTCCTTTGCAAAGGTGACAGGGTTTGATCAAAGTCTAATGGGAAGGAGGCTTAGCCTCAAGGGATCTTTGGAGAAAGGCAAGGAGTCCACCAGCTAGAATCTGGAGCTGAGCAACAGATGAAGCTGCAAGGGAAGCTGGGACTGTGAAGACCTTTGAGATCACTTGGCCTCTGAATCCCTACTTTGTGATGTTTCATGTCACAGTCCACAAAGAAAACAATTGATTCCACGGAATTGAAGTGGATAAGATTGGGGGATGTCAATATGTGGCCTAGTGAAATACTAACATTTTTATCTTAAATTATTTAAATAGGAAAATGAACTAGAAACCATTAAGGAGGATATTATAGAATTTGTATAAAATTCCCAGAGAAACACCCTAATATTTCAATGTGACACTTCAAACTTGTTTCCAAGAACGTCACTTCTTTTAAATGTTTAATTGTGAAATACAGACTATGTAAAATGTGCAAATCAATATATAAGCACGATAATAATACATGTGATCTGCTTTTTCCCCTCATCTTCATTAACTTGTGAATATCACCCATGTTAACATGCACACTTGTGGTGCATTCATTTTCCTGGCTGTATAGTATTCCATTATATGGCTACTCCTACTTCCTTCCACTGTTACTGAACTAGGTTTAGGCTCTGTTTTTACTCACAGTGTTGCTATGAACATTGTTCTGTGAAAGAGGTTCTTTAAAATAAATGCTTGAAGTGGAATCACTGGGTCACAGAGCAGTGCTTCTCAACCATTAATGCATACAATGAAGGCACCTGGAGACCTTAAAATGATTCTGATGCATTAAAATCATAAGACTCTGATTCAGCCCTGACCGGTTTGGCTCAGTGGATAGAGCGTTGGTCTGTGGACTGAAGGGTCCCAGGTTCGATTCCAGTCAAAGGCATGTACGTTGGTTGTGGGCACATCCCCAAAAGGGGGTGTGCAGAAGGCAACTGATCGATGTTTCTCTCTCATCGATGTTTCTAGCTCTCTGTCCCTCTCCCTTCCTCTCTGTGGAAAATCAATAAAATATATTTTTTAAAAATTGGTGCTTTCCTCTCAGTGGTCTTCTAAAACATTAAAAAAAAAAAAAAAAAGACTCTGATTCAGGTCTGACAGCCTGCAGTTTTAAGCTCTCGGACGACGCCAATGCTGTTGGTCCATGAACCACACAGGAAGTAGGGTAGGCATGCTCTCCATCACACCAGGTATTGCCAGTTTTATAAGGTGCTTCTAAGAACAAGGGTTCCTGTTATGCCACAAACTCAATAATCCGTAGTTATCAGACTTTTACATGTAAAGGAAATGAAATCCAATTTAGTGGGCAGGTAACCCTATTTTGCTTTATTTTGCATTTCTGTGATTGCTGGAGATATTGGGCATTTTAATATGCTTTTGGCTACTCAGATTTTCCCTTTTGTGAAAGCACCTGTTCAAGTCTTTTCCTCTTTTTTCCTACTGCTTGTTCATCCTTTTCTTACTGATTTTTCAGCATTCTTCATCCATTCTGGGTACTAGTCATTTATTGTTTTTAGGTTGCAAGCATTTTCTAGCTTGTGGACTAACTTTTCACCTACTTGGTGGAGTTTGGAGGTAACCAAATTCACAACTTTTATACCGTTGAACCCTTGGAAGTCAGGCAGATAAGTTGCCGTTAGCACCTGGGGACTTTTTCTGATGGGTTATGTTTGCTACACACAACAATTTCTAACCGAGTCTTTTAAACTTTCCTCTTCGTATCATAGCTAGCGGCCATCAGTGAAACCCAAAACTTGAACCCCACAGGTAGGTGATAAAGCAACGGTAACCATCAGCATGGAAATGACATTTAAAAGGGAGAACAGTTACTGTTAAAATGTAATGATGCCAGTCAGTTTCAAATCCATTTTCATGCTTTCCAGTGAAATCTGTGGAAATGATACTGCCACTGGTTTTCAGAATACTCATGCACCGCTGGAGTCACCACCCTGGGACCATGCAGAGGGCACACCAGTGGTCATCGGGCTCTGCTTGGGGCTGGTGGTTCCACCACCCCAGCCCGCGTCACCCCTCTTTCCAGCCAGCCATATCTTAGTGTTGAGTTTCCTGGGCACTTGGGCCTTGTTCTCCTTCTGCACCTCAGTTGGCACCTCGTCTGCAGTGGGCACAGGACATCACAGGGGCTGGAGGAGAGAGGAGAGCAGCTGCCACCCAGCCTGACCTACCATCCCAGGAGCTGGGGGCGGGACTACTCACAGCCGGTGCCCACGGGCCTGGCTAATGACCAGGGGGCGGATCAGGGTTTCCTGCCACACCTGCCGTCAGCTTCTCGGGGACTCGGGCTGGGAAGCTCTGCTCTAGGCAAGAAGAAGTCTCAGAATATGGGAAGGCAGGGTGAGAAAGAGCAAGGGAGGTGGTGGATGAATTAGAGCAATCACTCGCTTGGCTGCACAGTCAAAACTGCTGGGTTTGCTCTAAAACCACATTGGTAGCTGGGGCCCCACTCCCAGAGAGGCTGGTTTCATGGGCTGTGGGCGAGGCGCAGGCGTCAGCCAATATTTAGAAGTTCTCCAGGTGATTTAGAGATACAGCTGGTGATGAGGATCCCTGCTAATATGCCCCAGGGCTGGCATGTCAGTGGGGAGTCCGTGCAGTGAGAAACCTGAGTCCCTACTGACGTGTTGAAGAGGGGGTTCTGGTGCAGACCCCTGTTTGTTAGAGTGTGGTCCTGGAAACTTCTTCCCCATGCAGATCCCTGGGCCTGTAGATAATTAGGATTTCTAGGGCTGGGACTTAGTGACCTGCGTTTTAAATGCGCTCTCTCCAGGTGGTTCTCACAACACTAACAAGTGAGAAGTGAGAGGTATTTTGGAGGCAGGACCTAAAGGAGTCTATCGTTACCTACAGGTATTAATAGAAACATGAAAAAAACGACTTTAAGGATTTACCAGAGTGAACACCCCCAAAGAAATACGTGCATGTTCACCCAAAGGGACGCCCCGGAATGAGCCTTGGTAAAACCAATAAAAACACGCCGCCACCTTCGGAGAATTCATTCTGCTCGTTGTCGCCAGTAAGCCTCGGGTTGGAGCTGGTTTGGGTCTTGGCAATCTATCACGGGTTCGGCTTCGACATACTTGGGAAACTGCTGATGAGGAAGATTGTCTAATAGCCTGTAGGGTGGAGAAGCAATAGGTCAGAGAAAAAGTGTGCCAACTCCTTTCTGCTTGGATGACCACATACCCTTTCCTGTCATTAGAGACTCCTGCTGGCCTCCCTTTGGGTTTCCAAGCTCAGTACTACCCACTAATTACTGTAGTGTTTTGCAACAGTGGCACCTGGCAACCCAGGGACGTTCTGCAATATAATAGAATGCATCTCACTCTTGAATTTGCATATAAATATATAGGCCTAGATGTAACACGTGAAACGTGATACTAAATTATAACCATTTACATTGACAAGTAGATGGACATGGGACACTAGAAATGAGTAGTTCGGGACAGCAAGATGGTGGCATAAGGTAAACACCGTAAATGCAGCCGTGAACAACTATATAAAGTAATAAAAGCGGAATAGTAAAATTAACCGTTTCTCCGGGACGCCCACCAGCCAATCAGAGCAACTGTATGCAAATTAGCCCAGCCAACATGGCGGCCGCCACTCACGGACCTGAGTAAACGTTTAGGCAGCATCCGTTGCAGCAGGAGCGAAAGAGACACTGTTTTCGGCCCTTGGCGGGCAGGCTCCGAAACATGTTTCAATAATGTAACAATCATAGAATCCTCGGGAGCTGAAGGAGACAGCAGGCCTGGCCTGCCTTACTAAGAGTAACAAAGTCTCATTATAGACCTACACTGTGAGGTGAAGCAGAGGAGGTTTCCTTACCTCAGCCCACCTCGCCTTAAAGGAACAGTACATCAATTATAGGAGATAAACAAACCCCAGGCCTTAAAGGAACAGCACATCAATTATAGGAGATAAACAAACCCCAGAAACCTGCGTCCAGCCAGCCTTGCTGGGACATTAGGTCAATGGGAGCTGTGGGCAGCCTTAAAGCCCGAAAGCGCCAATCAGCCCGTCACCCATGCTGGCCACAACTCAGTGGGGTGAGGGACGTTCCTGGGGGGCTTGGCCAGCCTGCACACAGCCATCAGCCCGTCACCCAGCCTGGTCAGGCACCCCAGCAGGTGTACATCTCCAGAGGGGTCCCAGACTGTGAGAGGGCACAGGCCGGGCTGAGGGACTTCCCGAGTGCACAGAGTGGCTGCAGGGTGAAACAGTGCAGGACCCAGGACCGCACTGTGTGAGAAACAGGCGGCAGGGTTGGAGGGCACCGGGAAGCAGGTAAGAGGCGGCAGGGTTGGCAGCCTGCTTGGTGGGCTTCCCAGGCCCTTTGAGGGGCACCAGGGAGTGGGAAAGAGGTGGCAGGGGGGTCAGCGGCCTGCTTGGCGGCTTCCCAGGCCCCTTGGCAGCACCGGGAAGTGGGAAAGAAAGGCAGCAGGGGACGGGTGAGTGGGAAAGAGTTGGCAGCCTGCTTGGCAGCTCCCCAGGTCCCTTCTGGGGATCAGGGAGCAGGAAAAGGCTGGCCTGACCACGAGGCGGGGTTTTCCTTGCTTTCTGGTGGCTGGAGGAAGATGGGCAGTAGGCAAGCTTGGGAGGCAGGCAGCACCCAGCCCTGGCCACAGCTCAAAAAGAGAACAACATGCAGGGGAAGGGAGGAGTCTGAGAGATCAACATAGAGGGGGTGCCTGCTCCAAGCCTTGACGGTGTGCCTGGGGGCAAGTCCCCAGCAGGTAGACACACACAGGAGGACTGCTCCGAGCCTCAGATGCAGCTGGGGGCAGGTCCCCAGTGGCGACACACACACACACACACACACACACACACACACACACAAAAGGCGCCTGGCAGACTAGGGCCATCATAGGACATCCACTGAGGGGTTCCAGACTGTGAGAGGGGGCAGGCTGGGCTGAGGGACCCCCACCCTTCCCCCCATGCACGAATTTCATGCACCAGGCCCCTAGTTTCAGAATAACCAGGAAAAGAAAACACGGACACCACTCACACCCACAGGAAGGCTGGCTGAGTGAAAATCTTACAACTAGAAAAGAGTCTGAGACTCAGAGGAGTGGCGGAAGCAAAGTACAAATGTACGGAGGCGCGCGCACGGGGCTCGGGTAGAGGGCTGGCGCCGGAGGATGCAGTTCTTTTCCAAAACGGAGAGAGCCACAAGTTCCCAGCGGCTCTGAACTTCAGTTCCAGGCAAGTTTCTGAGGACCCAGATACCCGGAGAAGGGGGACTGACTGGCACTGGGAGGAAATCCAAAGTGGGTTTCTCTCAGCGTTGCTTACAGCAATTACCGCGGGACACAGAGACCCAGTGTCTCTTAGCGCAGGGCTGAGAAGCACCATAGCTATTTGCTCTGCCCTGCCCTGCAAACTCCTCGAGGCCCCGCCCCTCCCAAGCTGCATCAGAGGCTTTTGCATATAAAAGGCTGAGTAGCCTAAGGCAAAGTCTTAATCAACACCTCCTTAAAGATACAAGAGCCAGCCTCATTCAGTGGCCAGAGTAGTCCTAAACAAAACAGATCCACAAGGAACACACTCAGGGCAGATGCAGTGAGCACAAAAGCCCCACTGAAACAACTCTTGCCCGATAAGGGTGTCTCCAGCACAGAAGTTCTCCCACTGTATACACAGCTGACTCTCATAACCAAGTGGCTTAGAAGTTAATTCCTCGCAGTGATCGCCTAACTCAGAAAGGGAAGCAGCCAAAATGCGGAGACAAAGAAACAGACAGAAATGGAGGAAAGAAAACGACAGGATATAGAGTTCAAAACCACGGTTATTACGTTTTTCAAGAAATTTCTAGAGACTGCCGATAAATTTAGTGAGACCACCGATGAATTTAGTGAGATCCTCAATAAATCTAATGAGACCCTCAAGGATATGATAAAGGACCAACTAGAAATTAAGCATACACTGACTGAAATAAAGAATAATATACAGAGATCTAACAGCAGACGAGAGGATCACAAGAAGCAAGTCAAAGATATGAAATATGAAGAAGCAAAACCCACCTAGCCAGATAAGCAAAAAGAAAAAAGAAAAAAGAAAAAGGATCAAAAAGTATGAAGATAGTGTAAGGAGTCTCTGGGACAACTTCAAGCGTACTAACATCAGAATTATAGGGGTGCCAGAAGAAGAGAAAGAGCAAGATATTGAAAACCTATTTGAAGAAAAAATGACAGAAAACTTCCCCCACCTGGTGAAAGAAATAGACTTCCAAGTCCAGGAAGTGCAGAGAACTCCAAACAAAAGGAACTGAAGGAGGACCACACCAAGACACATCATTATTAAAATGCCAAGAGCAAAAGACAGGAGAGAATCTTAAAAGCTGCAAGAGAAAAGCAGTTAGTTACCTACAAGGGGCCACCCTTACGACTGTCAACTGATTTCTCAACAGAAATTTTGCAGGCCAGAAGGGAATGGCAAGAAATATTCAAAGTGATGAATAGCAGGAACCTACAGCCAAAATTACTTTACCCAGCAAAGCTATCATTCAGAATTGAGAGTCGGATGAAGAGCTTCACAGACAAGAAAAAGCTAAAAGAGTTCATCACCACCCAACCAGTATTATATGAAATGCTGAAAGGTATCCTTTGAGAAGAGGAAGAAGAAAAAGGAAAGTAAAAATTATGAACAACAAATATATATCAACAAATGAATCTAAGAATCAAGTGAATAAAAAATCTGATGAACAGAATAAACTGGTGAATGGAATAGAATCAGAGGCATAGAAATGGAGTGGACGGACAGTTTTCAGGGGTTAAGGGTGTTGGAGTTGCATGAAGTGAATGGACAATAATTGTACACCTATGGATGAGGACAATGGGGGGGTAAGGACAGAGGGTGGGGTGGGAACTGGGAGGAGGGGAGCTATGGGGGAAAAAAAAGGAACAACTGTAATAATCTGAACAATAAAGATAAATTTAAAAAAAAAAGTGAGTAGTTCAGCCCTAACCGGTTTGGCTCAGTGGACAGAGCATCGGCCTGGAGACTGAAAGGTCCCAGGTTCGATTCCAGTCAAGGGCATGTACCTTGGTTGCAGGCACATCCTCAGTAGGAGGTTTGCAGGAGGCAGCTAATTGATGTTTCTCTCTCATCGATGTTTCTAACTATCTACCCTCTCCCTTCCTCTCTGTAAATAATCAATAAAATATATTTTTTAAAAATAAGTGATTAGTTTGATTTTTTTAAATAAAAGAATGTTTAATAAGATTTAATTTTCCCAAATTAAGTAAACATTTTGGCTTTAATGAATAATCTCTTTGTTTTTGTCCCTCAATTTTCAAAGCAAGTTTGAATAGATAAAGAGAAAAAGTCCTTTTTGAAAATGTGAGACCATTCTGATTTTTTATTTTCTAACTCATGATTTACATTTTTAGATTAAATTATATTACATTTTTGAATGTTTGGAAACAGCTACACATCACTTTTTTTAATCCTTTGGATCACTGAAATAAATATGAGTCAAGATCATATAATAATGACAGAGATGAAGAAAAACTGAAAAAGGCAAATAGAAAAATTCCAAATAAGAAGACTGCTTAACTTTTTAAAAACGAGGAACAATGAAAACTAAGATTATATTGAACATCATCCTTGTAAAATTTAGAAATAAGCATTATAAATTATTTATTAATGAAGGTTTAATTTCTTGTGAAAATGAATAATTATTCTTATCAAATGCATACCTTGAACTTCAGGTCAGATTAAATGCTTGCAACTTTCTATTGCTCCCTAAAGATTCTTTAGTGATTAATGAAAACACTGAGGTGGAAAAGAGGGTTATTCATATCAAATGCATAATTCAGAAGTGACAAGTGTAGCTCTGGGCTGCATCTTGCCAGGTGAAGAAAATTATAGCCATGAAACCAGAAAGGACGAATTAATCAGAAAGGACGAAACCTCGGGAGTCTTGCTGTGTTTGTTGGATAATGACACGGAAAAGGGACGCTAACCCTTTTGATAGCATGAGATTATTTCCAGCAAAACACAAATGTGCTTCAAATTAATGGTGTCAATGAAAAAGGGGTACATGATAACCGGGCAAGCTGTGGGGAGGAGGGAGAAGTGTAATGCAGCTCTGACAAGCTCAGTGACCAAAGCTTACCGCACAAGCTGCAAAACTGCCATTTTCCAGAGCACTTTCTCGATCTGTTGAGCTCTTGCTTCTGGCCATGTTCTCAAAATGGGGCTCAGACTCTTATAAAACTTTCTCTAGGTTCTTTCATCGATGGTGATGATGGTTTTCCATTGGTTAATCATGACATAAATTACAGTATTGTGCCTGGCCACGGTGGCTCAGAGGTTGAGAGTCAACCTATGCACCAGGAGGTCACGGTTCCATTCCTGATCAGGGCACATACCCCAGTTGGGGGCTCCATCCCCAGTAGGGGGCATTCAGGAGGCAGTCAATCAATGATTCTCTCGCATCATTGGTGTTTCTATCTCCCTCTCCCGTCCTCTCTGAAATCAATAAAAACATACTTTACAGAAAATTGCAGCATTGCATTTAACACCAGTCTTTCACATAAAGTGTATTAAGCTTGTCTTTTTATTCTGATGTTTTAACACCTGGGGCCTTACTGACCCTGGAGAGGTCCTATCCACCCAAACACAAAAATAGTCCATTAGAATATCAGAAAGGGGCCAATTAAAGGTAGAAAACTCAACAGGGAGATTATGCCAAGCTGAACAATCTCACTTGGCTGATTTCTGTAAGCCCAGGGGTCATGAGCAAAACCTCCTGGGCTCCAAAAGTCATTTTCCAAAAGACTTAGATGTATGGAAATCTTTGGTGCAAAGAACTATAGGACTTTCAGTAAATTTCCCTGGCATTTGGTACACATACTAGATCTGCGCGTGGTATTCTGATACCCACAGTGTAGGCAAACAACAGAGCAGAGATCTGCACCTTGGGTGACGACATTCTAAGCAGAAGCTCGTAGCCGGGGTAACAAGACAGGGCAACATTTACAGGTCGGATCGCTGAAGGTAAGTCCAGCCAGAAGTCTGAGGGATTCGGTTCTCTATTCTTCCCTGAGTCTGTGTAACAGGCCTATGGAGTGCGGTGCAGGGCAGCCCAAGAGTAGAGGCTCATTACATAGCAGCTGAAACATGGAAAACATAGCTGTTGGTGTGGCTATGACTCAAAGTGCCCACTAGATGGCACAAAACTTTAAGACGGATTTTTTTCCACCCCACAGGTCAAAAAACTGGATAAATGATAATTATTGGAATCATAAGTAATAAAAGATACCTTTTATTGCACACTTTCTAAGGGCCAGGAACTCCCCAAAACACCTTATATGCATAACTTTATTTATTTACTGTATTCTCTTCACCTAGCCACATCATAAACTATAATTAGGAAAATTGTTAGTTAACTTTTTTAAAAATTATTTTTAAATGTGATTAAACCAAAATGTATTTATATTTGACCAGAGAATTTCTTAGGAAATTTATTTTTCCAATCATTTTTTTTTGCTTATGTTGTTAATTAATTGTATTAGTTAACTTGTTTTTCATTTCTGTCCCACACTGGACTGGAAATTCCATGAGGATAATGTGTGTTTAATTTATTGTTCTGTCCTGTTTAGTGAGTCTGGATCATTGTCAAAACTAAAATCAGTAAGATTTCCCCTTTAGAAGAAGTTGTACTTTTATTTAGTTGTTGATTATGCTGATTAAACGTATTGGTAATTATTTAGACCAGTTTGTGATTTTACATTCAAAATATGCTCATATGTGCTGACCTCATTCCAAGCACATTTCTAAGGTGCTGTTATTAGCTCCATTTAACAGATGTGGAAACTGAGCCACAGAGCTACCTGTGTGTGCATGCATGCATGTGTGCCTGTGTGTGTTTTATTAATCCTCATTCAAGGATATTTTTCCTTTTTTTTTTTTTTTTTTTTTCTTAGAGACAGAGAAAGTGGAAGAATGGGATAGATCATGGAGAAACATTGATGTGAGAAAGACACATTGATTGGTTGCCTATCACACACGCCCTGACTGGGGTGGGAGATGGAGTCTGCAACTGAGATTTGAGCCTTTGACTGGAATGGAACCCGGGACCCTTCAGTCCATGGGCTGATGCTCTACCCACTGAGGCAAACAGACCAGGGACAGAGCTGCTTCTTATGTTAGGAAACATGCCCAGGATTTCACAACCAGTAAATGGCATAGCCAGGATTCAAACTCAGGTATCCTGGCTGCAGACTCCAGACACATAATCACTACTCTGCCTCTAAAATTCACTAATGTTTTGATACAAACTAATCTAACAAAAGAGAAACATGCAAATTGGTGTCACTCCACTACACCCACGCCACACACACCAGCCAATCAGAGCAACTATATGCAAATTAACCCAGCCACGGAGCTGGAGCAAGCAGGAGGCTTGGTTGCCCCAGCAATGGAGGAAGCCAAGCTTCCTGCCTGCCCTGGCTGGCTGTAGCCTCTGCTCAAGGCAACAAAGTTTCAATTATAGAAGACAAATAAATCCCAGATACCTGCTTCCAGCCAGCCTCGCTGGCAGCTTTGGTTGCTGGGGGCCATGACCAGCCTGCAAACAGCCATCAGCCACTCACCTAGGCTGGCCAGGCACCCCAGCGAGACCCCCACCCTGATTCGGGAAACCCTTCAGGGCAAACCAGCCAGGCCCCACCCATGCACCAGGCCTCTATCTAATCTGATAAAAGAGTAATATGCAAATTAACCATCACTCCAAGACACCTAAGACACGCCCACCAGCCAATCAGAGCGGCTGTATGCAAATTAACCCAGCCAAGATGGAGGCCGGCAGCCACGGAGCTAGAGCAAACAGGAGGCTTCCGTTGCAACTGCCTGCCTAGGCCGGCTGGGCTTCTGCTTAAGGCAACATAGTTTCAATTATAGAAGCCATGGAGCTGAAGCAAACAGGAGGCTTCCTTGCCTGTCTAGGCCTCTAGTCAAGGCAACAACGTTTCAATTATAGAAGATAAATAAACCCCAGAAACCTGATTCCAGCCAGCCTCGCTGGGACCTTGGGTCAATGGAAGCTGTGGGCAGCCTGAAAACAGCCCTCAGCCCCTCACTCAGGCTGGCCAGGCAACCCAGTAGGGACCCAAACCCTGAAGGGACTGTGGGCAGCCTGAAAACAGCCCTCAGCCCCTCACCCAGGCTGGCCACACCCCAATAGGGTGAGGGTCTCCACTGGGGGGCTTGGCCAGCCTGCAAACAGCCATCAACCCCTCACCCAGGCTGGCCAAGCATGCCAGCAGGTGGACATCCCCCGAGAGATCCCAGACTGCGAGAGGGCACAGGCTGGCTGAGGCACCCACCTCCCCTCTGAGTGCACAAATTTTTGTGTACTGGGCCTCTAGTCCTATATAATAAAAGGGTAATATGCAAATTGACCCTAACCACAGAACGACTGGGAATGACTGGTCACTGTGACAAACACTGACCACCCGGGAGCAGACGCTCAATGCAGAAACTGCCCCCTGGTGGTCCATGTGCTCCCACAGGGGGCGCTATGCTCAGCCACAAGGCAGGCTGCCAGCTGCCAGCACAGTTGTGATGGCAGGAGCCTCTCCAGCCTCCTCAGCAGCGCTAAGGATGTCCAATTGCAGCTTAGGCCTGCTCCCCGCTGGCAAGTGGACATCCCCCAAGGACTCCCGGGCTGCCAGAGGGATATCTGACTGCCAGCTTAGGCCTGATCCCCCGGGGAGTGGGCCTAAGCCAGCAGGTGGACATCCCCTGAGGGGTCCCAGACTGTGAGAGGGCACAGTCCGGCCAGGATGAGGGACCCATGCCCCCCGAGTGCACAAATTTTTGTGCACCGGGCCTCTAGTAAGCATATAAAGGATGAAGGTATCCTTGCTTCTCAAAACCTCATTTCCACATGGTGAAAAATGATAATGTATTATCTCCTTTCCAAAAACCAAATACCTAAACCAACTAACATGCAACAGCCAGAGTTCTTGGCACGTCCCACAGAAAAGCCAAAGCATGAGACACAGAAAGCTTTTAATATCATCAAGGAAGTTTTGCAATTCAAACAACATACAAAACCGCATGACTCGGCAATTCTACCCCTAGGTAGAGCACCCGAGAGAACTGAAGACAGGTATTCAATCAGAATACTCTGAGCAGCACTAACCACAATGATGCTATTCACAGCAGCCAGGATGTCCATCAACAGATGAATGGATAAACAAAAGGTATTGCCCTGCAATGGAATATTGTTCACTGTCCAGGGAATGAAGTGCTGATCTGTGCTATAACGGAGATGACCTTGGAAAACACGAGGCTGAGGGAAAGGAGTCAGGCGGAAAATGTCACATTTTGTGTGGTTCTATTTATCTGACGTCTCAGAAGAGGGAAATCCATAGAATCAGAAAGCAGATTAGTGATTGGGAGGTGCTGGGAACAGAGAGGACGAGGGACAGGTAAAGATCGGGAAAACCTGAGCTTTCCCTGGAGTCTCCAGTGGAATGCACT